>JAPEIY010000020.1:29976363-29982081 GCA_026122135.1 Cathorops aguadulce | reverse complement strand
CACAGCGCCACATACAGGCCTGGCATATGTACTACAGCGTTTTGGGTCGTTTCCAGTGAATCGAAACGACGCTGTGTGTATGGAGATTTTTTTTCAAAACGACAGCGTATTGGGTGAGGCCGCGCTCTCGTGTGGACGGGCCCTTAGTCTAGTGTTGAAAAGACAAGAAGTTCCTCAAACAAGGGCATAAGCTTTATCTTTATTCTTTTATGAACTGTTGTCCCATTCAGCCTCTCCTTCTGCGTATTTGTTCCTCTTTGGCCATGTTTCTTCTTCTTCAAGTAATCTGAAGCATCAGGTTTCAATTTGCTTATCTACAAATGCATGCACTAATTTCCATGGCTTCGGTGCTGTTCTGTGTCGTCAAAGCGACGAGTCTGAATTGTATTAATCTCCACATGTTTGAAGCACTGCCAGGATCTCTTTGTAACCCTGCATTCTGAGTATTCATCCCAACGCCACTGATCCTTCAGCGTCGCCATTCTTCTATTCAGTCCTTCTTACCAGACGGCCATTTTCACATTAAGCAAAAGGAAGGAAAACATATGGACGGTAAGACAGAATCATGTCAGAGAGCAGGGTGCAGAGAGAGGCCTGGAGACCTTGCCTGCTCTTGGGGGAGGAAAAAAAAATAAAGACGGAGCGATCAGCTTCAAAGCGCCATTTCCATAATTGCCCTGTAAGTCGGCTGTGATGAGGAAAAAAAAAAGCGCACAATCTTTCAGTTGGATGAACGGCAAAAGCTCACCTCGTCTTCCTCCTTACGCCTCCCCCAGCTCTCTTTTTCTCCCCAACGGCACTCCTCTTTCTGCCACTGCACCCTTATTTCTACCCCCACTTGTTGCCTTTGGAGGCCTGCAAAAGAATTCTCTCAAAACTTGGTCAACAATAGGCATGAAATCAGCATCGCTCCGCCCCGTTGCTGAGAGAGTGGCACTCTTCCTGAGCTTTTTGTCAATGGGTCTGCTTGAACAACAAAAACACAGATCAGCTATTCACACAGCTATTGCTCTGCTAGTGGCCGATGAACGTTTTAAAACTGTTTATAAGGACTTATGGTCGCTCTCGGATGCTGCGATTCAACTTGAAATGTCAGCATGAAAAACTTTTATGGCTAAAAGTAACCCGTGACTTTTTCAGCCCAATGGTATAATGGTTTTAAAGTATGATTTGTTGGTTGCCAGATGCAGATACCCGCCTTATCTGGAGGTGCAGGAGCGTTTGGACGCCCTGTAGCTTTACCGATACTGACAGCATGGAACATGTGTTCTGTAATCCAGACCTGGTTCTTGGCGTCCCCTCATAGGTCACCAAACGTGCTTGTGAAAAAGAGCAACAAGAGTGTGTGTGCGCTTTTGTGTCTGTGTGTGTGGGTGTGTGACTAACAATCAGCAGCGCCTCATAAAAGGATTAGTGACCTCTGCAAAGAGCATAGGGCTCTTCAAAGCCTCAGCAGGGCCACAATAGCGCTGACATTTGTCCGTCTCAGAGCGGGGGAGACAACGAGGGGAGGACAGGAGGACAACGCAGGGACGAACCTCCCTACCTCCCTTTCACAAGCCGACTCCGGCCCCTTCCAACACTGCTTATGTACTCCTCCGTCTTTCTCCATTCATCCGCAGGGCTTCTGATGGCTCCATTGGTTCAGCTCTGTCTCTCATGGGGTCACCCCTTGCTGTCCTCCTTCTCCACGTCAATGACGGGCAGGAAAGATAGATTAGATTTCACTTTAATCATTCTCTTGCTGCACTTTTTTTTTTTTTTATCCCATCCAAATTGGTATTTAACAATGCATTCTTCCTGCGACGTGGCGTAACTATGGACATCTGCCATTGATGCTGAGTGGTGCTCGGAGTTAAAAAAAACAAAACAACAAAAAAAAAAGCTCCAGCTTGGTCTTATAGACTGAATTGCCATTTGCTTTCGAGAGCATCAATACAGTCTGGGGTTCCCACAGCTGCTCTTATGTTGAGTATTCAAAGTTTTATTTAAAACTACCCGTTCAGATTGATTGTTCTAAGGATATAATTGGCTTAAAATGGTTAGGTGTCAAATGTCTCTCTGAGTGTGTGTGTGTTAGCCATTCTTTCTTCATATCCATCTCCCCCCCCCGTGAATTCTCCCGGGTGTATTGGAGAGAAAAAGCTGCTCTCTGCTGGAGTGTTTAGCATCGCTTGCAGCGCTGGACTAAAAAGAGGCGTCGCTGTTGATTATTGCTCGTTAACCACAAGGACATCCACTTAACTCAGGATAAACGAGCGCCCACCACCCACTGCCTCCGCCTATAGCTCTGAGCAAAATGTTCATTAATGCATGTCAATTGCTGAGTGGAGAGAAAAGGAAAAAAAAAAAGGAACAAAATGGACGCATACATGACAACATTGTCGTCTGCGTTTATGTCATTTCCGGAGACGCATCTTAATCTTCAAGCTAATGCGGTTAGCTAAAGAGGCCGCCATGCTTGCGCTGTTTAGCTTGGTGCTAAGAATAAGATAAATGATGTTAACGCAGGCTGTGGAGCTTTTTGAAACATGAATGGTTCCTAATTTTAGTGAAAAAAACTAAAGAAACAAACCCACCCACTGGGAACCAATGTTCTCTGAAAAGTCAATAAAGACCAAACCACACTGAACCAACACAAACATGCTTTAGCACCAAATGTATTTAATATATTTAATTTTCTTTCCTGAAAAATAAAACAAAACTATCGATATATTTGTCTTATCAGTGTATATATGAGTCTACTATTTTGCTAGGGCTGTAATTCATTATTACGTCACAACCCTCCAGGTTAAGTACGCATGCGGGTTAACCCCTACTGCCTTCCATGTCAAATTCTCAAAGCTAATTGGACAATTCTGCTCACTCGTGCACGTTCATGAAACACGCGTCCCAGTGTAAAGGAAAAATAATCACCAGCTGTGTCAGAAAAAATTGTACGTCGTGAACATTCACGCAATCTGAGTTTACATTAAAATAATCTCATTAAAAAAAAAAAAAGAATATTAACCCAGATCACGTCTCAATCCCTTAGAATATAATTTTAATTCAACATTTTGTTTGCCTGATTATTGATCAAATCCACTGGGAAGACATGACATGGTATTTATATTTATTTTTTTATGTTCCTACATGAATGAATGAATGAATGAATGAATGTCTTATCTGACTTGTCGACCTTTTTTTTTTTCCAAATACAGGACAAATCTTAAAAATTAAAAAAATAAAAATAAAAATCATTAGAAATTTAACTTAGATCACTTTGGAGATCAGAATTGAGAATTAAATAATAAATCAATGAAAAGCTTGCAACGAATAAAAAGCAGTGAGAACCTCAACTTATTTGTTATGAAAATGTCTGTGAAGACATGACATGGTATTTATATTTGTCTTATATTGTATATATACTGTATATTATATTGTATATTATATTGTATATTATATTGTATATATATGTATATTATATTGTATATATGCGGTTAATAGCTTGATACTAGAAAGCACGTTGACTATGTATGAATGAATGAATGAATGAATACTATATATCAATGTAATTAATAACATTGTCGGAAAGTGTAGCCATGGCGACCTTTGATCTTTATCATTCTTTTAGTCCTACTTTTTTTCTTTAATTATTTTTGTGTGATGTTATTGGGGTAGAGACATTATTATTATTATTATTATTATTATTATTATTATTATTATTATTATTATTATGTGTCGGAAATTTAAACTCCACTGCTATCATGTGTGAAGTGATCACCTTTCACTAACGGGATGATATTTTAAAATAAACAAACAACAACAAAAAAAAACCCAACCAAATAAATAAATAAACACCGCAAAATGCGGTATCACTTGCCCTGCGACTTTGTTTCTTTAAAGGTTAAATGGGAAATAAGTTGACAGTGAACCCCAGTTCCCCTGCGTCCCGCAAACATGGAAAAGGGTTAATTGTACTCGACTGTAGAGGGAGCTCCAAGTCCAACTTTCCCGAGCTTTCCCAGCCCTGGAACAAAGCTGCTTCCATGCAAATGGAGGGAATGGAGGTGAAGAGGGGGTGTAAACATAAATAAATTATTTCTCAGTGTATCTCAGGCATATGGCAAGCAGTGCGGCATCGGTGTCTGATTAGAATTCATTATGCATTAATAATAATAATAATAATAATAATAATAATAATAATAATAATAATAATATAAAAGAACAGAGAGAGAGAGAAGCCAAATGACATATTTTTATATGAGAATGGAGATTAAGCAAACGACCCGTAAAGGTATTTGAAGTGTTTTAGCTTCTTTAAAAGGATAAAATAATAAAAATAATAAAATAATTTTCAAAATTGTTGTGTAGGCTAAAAAAAAAAAGAAAAAGAAAAGAAGAATCAATTCTCATTTCAACCAAATTGAGTCGTATGCGATTTCAGTCCAATATAAATGAAATAATTATTCATTTCATATTGGCTGTTACGCCTCGATGAGGATAATCCCCCATCCATTAATATCCAAATATGCGATTCAAGAAGGAGCTAATTACAGTCGAGTCCCTGAAATAGGAAAACGTTTCAAATCGACCAATTCGTGCTCAGCCAAGCCTCAGAAGCCCTGCTGAAGTTCCCTCAAGAGAAGAGCACATCCAAACCAGCCCAGCCAATCAGGATTTCTGCTCAGTGTGGCTGCTCCCAAACCTGACTCCAATTAAACACTCCACTGTGATCAGGTTTAAAAATAATTCTTCACACTTCTCTTTGAAAAACAGGAGTTTCACTACTTTTTTTTTTTAAGTTTGGATCACACCCTAAACAGTATGCATTTTCAAATTTTGCAAATTAAAACATCGCATGTGTCTTGGTTAAGTTGCCGCAGTTCATTTATTAGCCAAAATATAGACTTTCTTGTACAATTTCGGATCACAATTATGTACATTTTCTTTCTTTACGTTATATATATACACATACAAAACATTGCAACATCGAATCCTCACAAAACAAAAGAAAAGGAAAAAAGAGGAAGGAAAAAAAAACTCACAGACTACATTTTTTTACAGCATTGCATTAGCAATTATACACAAGGACATGCTTACAAGGTAAGTACACAGGGTGTGTTATTCTTTCTTTTTTTCTTTACTTTTTTTTAACATTCCTTACGACAGGTTAAAATGAAGCTTTAGCTATAAAACAGTCTCTTATGAGGGAAATGAAGGGAAAGAAGGGAAGGGGGTTGGAGATAATAACATGGCAGCTTCAGGTTGGTCCTGAGGCCTGAGACACATGGGGGAAGTTCTCAAAGGTTTGGGAACAAGAGAGTGAAAGTTTAAATAGCAAATGAATTATGGTTGTTGAGAAGGATTTTTTTTTTTGTAGAATTTTTTAATTATTATTGTTATTATTTTTAATTTCGTTTGAATTATTGCCAAACGACGCGTTTGGGATGTTTGAACCCTCCTTATGCACATTGTACATTCAGCTACACAAGAATAAAAAAAAAAAAAAAGAATTAAAAAAAAAGAAAAAGCGCAAAATATAGAAATGAATATGGAATATGGATGAAACTTGTGTGGCTATCCAATACACAATTACATCAATCAAAAATAAAATTATTATTATAATAATTAATATTATTATAATTATTATTTACTTGAAAATGAAATTACCAAGCGTGTGTGTGTGTGTGTGTGTGTGTGTGTGTGTGTGTGTGTGTGTGTGTGACTGTGATAACG
>JAPEIY010000020.1:27335833-27350482 GCA_026122135.1 Cathorops aguadulce | reverse complement strand
ATGTGTCAGCCCTGTGATGACCTGGCGACTTGTCCAGGGTGTACCCCGCCTTTCGCCTGTAGCCAGCTGGGATAGGCCCCAGCTTGCCTGCGACCCTGTAGAACAGAATAAAGCGGCTAGAGATGATGAGATGAATTCCTATAGCAAAGACTGACAACTAACCCATTATCTCACTTAAAACAGTCCTTTTCCTGTGCTGTATAAATACAGCAGCTGTAGCCTACCCTTCGGTTAGGAAGGACTTAAAGTCTAACATTATACACCTTTCGCAAAATAATTATATCACTATAAATCAGAAAGGGATAGGGATACGCATGGAATGGCCTACTTCCATGGCAAATGGGTCAGGGCTCTGCTGGGTCTCTCACCAGGCGCTGCTTTGAACTGGGGACAATTTGAAACTCACCAAAATAACTCAGACATGTCAGCCAGTGCAAATTATTCTACTGCAGTGTTCCTCAGTCCAGGTCTTGGAGCACCACCGCCTTGGACATGTTGGTGTTTCCCTTCGTCTGTGTCACCCAGTTCAGTCTGGTTCAGACTTGTTAATAATTAGCTAATGAGTTGAGAAGGGAAAACACCGTAAATGTCATGGTTGTGGTTCTCCAGGATCAGGATTGAAAATGCTGTTATAGTGCATTTATAATTATATAATACTCTATCTATATTTAATCTTATAGCGGTAACAAACCTGACATAATAATTTGTAGGATCTTTGCGTCTTTAGATTTTTACATGGTCCGTGTTTGTATGATGGGCTTCATTATGACAGACGAGTCTGCGTAAGGACAGAGAACGAATATCAAAGTGACATCATTTTATGAAATGATGTTTGATCTGTGAAATATAGTAAAAGGATAGAGGGTTTTGTCAAACAGGTTCTTGTGCTTGGGGTTATAGATATTTGTAATCTGTGGATGTGAGCCGTTATTTTCTCTCGATAAGATATTATGGATGTAGAATATTATAGTTCTGACTGGGCATGATGTCCAACCCCGAGTATCTACTCTCATGCTGTACAGTACCTTGTTTGCAACACTGTCAACACTTCAGACACATGGGTCTGATAACAATCTATGAGCCGAAACAGGTTCATCTGTGCACAAAGATGGATCGGATATCAAGTAGACTGTATTAGAGTGTTGAACTCACTGATCTCTTTTTTTCTAGGACAAAGATAATGTACTTGTGATAGAAATGATAGCCTATGACCAGTGATTGAAGGAGAAAAACCACCTACCGCCACCATCTTAGTTGGGTTTATGTTCCACGCTCTGAGTGGTCCTTACCTGAGCAGTGCCACTCCTCCGCTTGGGCAGGATGTGAGAGATGGCGTAGGGTGTATGCAAGAGGCTTGGTGAGCAGGTGCTGTTTTGCATATTTACTCTGGTTTGTGTGTGTTGGTTTCTGTTATAAAAACCTTTTAAACTATGGATGATTTTATTATTGCCATTACTACATGGTCTCATTTTTGGAACTCAGCTCATAATGAAATTGGATTTTTTTTTAATAAACTGGGTAATTTAGCCCAAAACTAGATTCAAGCTGTGTGTTGAATTTCTAGGAAGAAGTTAATCGTCTCTTCTCCAAAATTTGTGCTGAATTTATACCTGTAAAGGGAGAGCTCAAACTTTATTGACATTGGGTTTGCTTTTCACTTGCCTATAGTCATTTTTATTTCTTCAAATATTTCAATTTAATATTGCAAACAACTTCACAACATACAAAATGAATTATATTAATTCAGAACATATGTGAATGAAATATATATATATATATATAATTTTTATAGTATTTTTTTCTTTCATCTTTCATTTCGTGGGGATAAAAAAATAAACAGCAAAGCTTTGACAACAGCACCTTGACATAGTATGTAATTCCAACATAACCTTGAGAAGTTTAGAAGAGGAAACAGTTAAAGTACTTCGAGGAGTATGTCCTGTCACTGCTGAGAATGTAAACAGAATCTTTTGGTTGGAATAGTGGTCTTGTTTTCTGAAAGTGGACAGTTTTGTTTTTTTTTTCAATTCACAATTGAAGCAGCATGCAAGTTGTTTTTTTTTTTTCTTTTTCTCTTAAATAATCTCTCCTCTCATCTGTTGAGTTCTTGGCAACGTAAAGAAACCACAACGTCTTGCGGAATGTGATATAGTAATTTGAACTGGGAGCAAATGACTGATCAGATCTTTTTTTAATTGTTTACAAGGTCATGAATATGTTCAATAAATAGACTGTAGTATCACTTTACTGTATAAACTTCATCTTTTTTACATGCAGTCCATAAAATTTTCATCTGACGGAATAATTTACCCTGTTATGTATATATACAAATAGATATTTACTCTTTTTCTTTCTCTCTTGTTAGAACTCTCAATAAAATCTATACATTGTGTACACTATCTCCCCCTCTTAATGGTCAATGTGCATACACACGAAGTGTCTATCCGTATAAACCTCCAGCCGATCTTCCGTTTGCTATCCATGGTGAGGGCTCGCACGTACGATTGGGTTGTCCGGCATTGCGAGTTATAGTGCCGCTTATCTATTCCTCGGCAGCCCTCCTTCGTGTAACCCAGCGGGTTGCATTTGGTCTCGTAAAAGTATTGCTTCAGCTGCCCGTTGGCCACCGGGACCTTCTCCAGCACGGTGACGGTCTGGCCAGACATGTCGATAGCCGTCTTTTTGTCCACGGCCGTCACCCACTGGCTAATACTGTCGCACACGCTGAGCTCGCCACGCCGCGCCGGGTCCGAGTGGCGCCGCACCCGCATCGACATGTTGGCGGCATCCAGGTAGTTTTTGTATTCCTCCAAGAGAAAGAGCAGCGGCGGCTCCAAAGGCACTTGGTTGCTGATCATCACACGTGACGCGTACGTGTCGACGTCCTTTGACTCGGCCGTGGCTGTGGCTGCGTTGCCGGGACCCCCCCCTCCCTGGCCCTGCGCTGCCTCCCCCTCCACTTCCAGTAGCTCCTCGATCACCTGCTCGAACGTGTCCGTGAGCGAGGGCAGTGCTGCCCTGCTCGGTGGAGTCCCGTGGCCCCGGGCGGCCCCCAGGTAGCCCTCAGCTCGGTGGCCCCCCACAACGCCCGGCACCTCTCTCATGGGCGCAGCTCTCATGCAACTGAAGTATGAAATAACCATAGTAAGGAACAGGATGGTCATCACTCTTCTGACCTGTTGGAACTGGAGATGACACAGAGGGAAAGGTGTGTATAGGGCGTGGTGGTTCAGGGAGGGGCAGGAAGGGGAGTAAGAAAAAGGGGAGGGATAGAGAGAAACAGAGATTTAAATTTTAAAGCGATACATCAAAAAAAAGAAACAAAGTACTAAACAACCATTGCACTGGTGCATGATCGTTAAGTGATGTTGCATTATTTTTCTGTTATCTTTTGTCAATCTTTGTTATTTGTTTCCCCAAAGTGCTTGTTGTGTCGTTTGCAGCCAGTCCCCCTGGCATCCAGTGCTCTCGCATAAGCTGGGATCAGAATTGCAGACCTAAAATCTGGTTCACATTTCGTAGCAACCGACCCACAACATGCCAACTTGTTATTTCTTTGTTGCATTTTCAGTTCCTGGCAATCAAGGCCCAGGGGAGTGTTGGCACTACTGACGCATCACACCGGATCTGTCCCCCCCCTACACACACACACACACACACACACACACACAAACACAGAGCTAAATACAGAGGCTCAGGAGTATCATTAGGAGGACATGAGAGGCTCTCACCCTCACCCACTCCCTCTTCTCTGCCTGCACTTCCCTCCTCCTCCTCCACCCTCCTCTCCTGCTCGAGCATCCCATCAGACTAACACAACCCTGACTGATGTTAAGTGCTAGTGACCAATGTGTAGTAGTTATTACAAAAAAAAAAACACTAAAGTCAATAATACGGATGAGAGTAAGATAGGGTTCAGAGTATACAGATAGTTTAAGAACCACTTATATCTCAAGAGCAAAAATGGCCTCGTATTTAAGCCATAAAGCTAAAACAAGAGCGGAAAAATCCTCCACTGCAACGCTTACGATGCCACTAGAGATTCAGCCAGTCTGTGAATGTTCTACATCTCTAGATTGCTTTAAAAAAAAATAAAAAGAGTCTTGAGGCATCACTAAAGAGCATGTTCCATGTAGAGGTCACCAGGTAAATTAAGAGACAGAGAGTGAAGGAGAGAGAAGAAGACAGGATGCAGTTCATTCATTCATTCATTCATTCATTCATTCATAAAAACTACTCCATGCCCAATGGATTCATTTCACACATCCGGGTCAAGACAGCCCCCGACATCCCCGACATAAAGACGCAGAGAAAGCCAGGACTGCCCCTCCAGCGCACCACTCATCCTTCCACTCACTTTCATCTCTCTTACGCCTAACCCTCACTCTCTTACCTCTCTGATGCCCCTATGAGTCACAGCAATTCATCACATCCGTCGACATCCCAAAACTCGCTGCAACATTCACAAACAATAGCACGGGGAGCATCCAAAACACCAGCACAAGAAGAAGAAGAAGACATCCCTCATCTGCTCTCCTTCTTGAGGAGGAGGAGGGGTTGGGGGAGAGAGTGCGAGTGTGTGTGTGTGTGTAAAGGGGGGGGCTTTTTAAAAATAGCCAACGTCGCAGCACAGCTCGGCCAGCTCTCTGCGTGGCATCCTCCCTCTACCCCGAGCATCCTCCGGAAGAGGCACGGAGAGGATGCACTCATGGAGCGGAAAGAGACTGAAGAAGGGTGGGAGAGACATGGTGGCACGCCCCTCTCTAAAAGGCATTTGTTTCATTCTTAATTGGTGTCTGGGGCCGCGGCTGCGATTTGCCAGCGCAGCGGTGACTGCCATGGAGACACAGCAGCTATAAATAGGCGAACTGGGAGTCCCATGGTCTCGATTCAGAATATTGCAGCCTTCCCCTTAATGAGCGCCGAGTCCCCTTGCTCTGTGACGTTTCACCTGGCGAGCTGTGTGCATGCATATATGTGTGTGAGAAAGAGAGAGAGTGTGGGCGCATGCATTTGCTTGTGTTTGTGTATGTCTGGTAGGAGACAAAGAGATAGGAGCTCCGATAATTTTTTCTCCCACGTAGTCAAAAACAAGCATTGAAAAAAATATAAATAAATTAAAAACAGGCTGGGATTACAGCTTTGGAGGACGGATCAATCCTAATCAAATGAAGCATGGAGTAAGATGTGTGTATGCGCTGCTTCTGCAGGCATGAAAAGATGCTTCAGCCCATCAGCTTTTCCAGTCACGGAAAAAAAAAAAAAAACTTCTTACATTGTCAGCAATTACCTCCGCAGAAACTTCGGAGAGGATTTTAAAGTGCCGCCGAGGATTAGGACTTGATTGCGTCTTATGTCATACTTGCTCACTTCTTTGAAATACTTCCAAATGTGTTGCACCTTCAGGGACTGATGTATTTCTGGCAGCATCCTCTCTCTCTCTCTCTCTGAATGGCACTAATGTGGGTTTTATGTACACACTCGGCCACAGCCCAGCATCTGCCCCAGTTTCAGGTTGATCTCAATTACCAAACATCTGCTGTCCCTCTGATGAGGGAGGTATTATATAAATTGCAAGTGCTATCAAATGATAGATAATATAATACCATCATTGAGGGGTGATAGTAAAACTTGATAAACCTGGCACAGCACTCTCGCACCTACTTGGACCTGCTTTAAAAAGCGCATATGGTCCTGATAACTCACCGATGATGGATAGCTGTATCGGCGCGATCTTTTGGCTCTGTCTTAAAAGCCACGTGCACGTGGAGTGTGTAGCTTGAAACGAAAGTAACTAGACACTGAGCGCTCTGAATGTGGACGACAGTGCATCTTATAACCCACAACTCTTAGGCAGCGAACGGGTGGGGGGGGTGAAGGGGGGGGGGGGATATGATATGATGTCGAGCGTCATTTCTCAGCATAACAACCCTGATGACGTCTCTTCCAGGTCTCCAAGGCAGACCGGGCAGGGAGGTGGAGGATGAAAAGTTTTGAGGAAGGGGTGGGGAGTAAAAGGGTTGGCTTGGGGTGGTGGTGGTGGGGTGCCACTCATCAGCTTGCAATTGCTTGCCATTCCTCTGGGGTCCCCTCTCACCAGGAGCAACAAACAAATTTTATTTCTAACCCTGCTATTTCCTGTTTCCATCCGGCGAATCAATATGGATTATGCTCTCAATCACCTTCCTGTTAAAACGCAATCTAGGCGGTGAATCAGTTTATTGCTCGGGGACTGAGCTGGCAATAAGCAAGACCTTGTTCAAACTAGAAGGAGGGGAAACCAAATTACCACCATGGACACATTGTTCCTCTTTAATATGTTTGACGTGTGTGTCTTTCCCTCCGAACTGCGTCGTATGGTCACAATATCAATATCCGGCCAATATAACGCAAACATGGTGTTTCATGATGTGTGCATGTCCAGGAAGGGGGGGTGTTACAATCTGTAGCACGAGCTGTGGAGCAAACAGATGTGGAACTTTAGACGTTTATTGATGTACCTCTTTGTGAACACTTTGGAAGCCAGGTGCATTATGTTCTTTTGAATGTGCCACGCATAGCATTCCAACCCGTCCTATAGAAGTATCCCTCAAGCCTTGGGTGACTTTTGGATCCCTCTGTCTACAAAAGAATTATGAATGATATCTAAAAGTGATGACATGATATCTACACAGCTGTATTTGATAATGTGTCCTCACACACACCCACTGGAGGGCTTACACTCTCAGACACTTTTCTTTGCTAAATATGATTGATCTCTGCTCGCACATGAGTGGCAGCATTACGGCTTGGAGAGGACGGGAGGGGGGAGACGGGAGGTGGTAAAGAGTAGCGTGCACCTGCTCAATTGTTTAGACAGAAGCTGGTAGGACAGGGCGGTTTGCTTTGTACGCTCCCGGTTCCTCACAGCTCTGTTTGCTTAAGTCTCCCCGCCATGCATGGATTATTTAAGAAATCCCGTCATGACAGGCAGATGAAGCGTGGTTAACATGAAAGTGTAGCATGAATAACAGATTTTCTAGTGGAAATAAATACATACATACATATATAAATAAATAAAAGGTTTTCCTTTTCCTCAGGGGCCACAGACTATTTTCAAGGTCACCAAGGCTGTAACAAACTTTAAAACCGTTCACAAGAAAGGATCCTTGAAGGTATTGTGAATCTAGAAGATGACATTCTAGTTTTAAGCTTTTTTTTTTTTCTCTCTCTGTCTCTCTGAATTAAAACAAGAGCTTTCCAAATGAATAAATAAGAAAGCATGTGGAGTCTGGCAGACTGGTATTCAAATTAGATGGAAACTCCAAGGGAGTTCCACCAGGGGGCATTATTGTAGAAAAATTCACATAACCTTACACCTCTTGTTAGGCTTTATGTGCTAGAATTCCATGCTTTATGGTAAACAAACAACAACAAAACACCCAATAGCCTTAAAATATTTCATATATCCTAAAATTAATCAGTGTTTTACAATCTTCATTGTCAACTAAAAACCAAATGACTGACTGGTCTGCTTAGGTCCACTTTCTAATGAACATTTTGAATATTTAATCTGTAAGCTGTTTGATAAAAGTGAGCTAGTCCTCATTTGATATATATAATGTCCTGTTTGTGTTTCAATGAATACAGACTGGGGGACAGGAGTCATGGCCTAATGGTTAGAGACGCAGCTTTGGGACTAAAAGGTTGCCGGTTCAATTCCCTAGACCAGCTGAAATGCCTTTGAGCAAGGCACCTAACCCCCAACTGCTCCGGTTGTGTTGTACATCGCTCTGGATAAGCGCGTCTACTAAATGCCAGTAATGTTATACAATATAAACTAAGTTATCCCACTGTTGAATCCTCTAAAGGTATTTCACTGATGTAAAGTTTTATGTCACCAATTTCTGCCAACCTCACACCAATCTGGCGCTCAACAAACCACTGAGATGACTACTTTGCTATGGCTACAGGCCAGACTAATGATTAATCTTTGGGAGGGATCAAACAGCAGCAAATGGCAGCAGGCTTGTAAAAACTTTGGCTCATTCTCACTCGGTGTTAGCGGCTGTGAGAATAAGGCAGGATTCTTTGAAGTACATCCTCAGGTAATTGTGGTTTCTTCTACAATGTAACCCAGCTGTGCTGCAGACAAGCGCAGAACAAGACTAAGGCCCTTATATCGAGCTTTTTCTTTGACTGTTATGCTGCCTGTTCATTCAGTCAACAGGCTTTTATCTTGAAACGGTCAAAGAACAAAAATAAAACATCCTGTTTCATCGAGCTTGCAGCAGTTGTAGTGGATATAAACAACGTCTCCATCGCTCTACTTGCAAGAAAGCCACATTTGATCATTGAATGAAGAGGCGGTTAGGGAATTTTAGGGTGTATAGTTATGTCATTTACATTCTTGAACGTAAATGTCACAGAACCCTTTGAATTTAGTTTACTCTGGCTTTATTTGGTAGCCTAATTGTTTCCTTCTGAAGTTCTTAGACTTCTTGGTTGGACTTGGTGCTGCTTCACGGAAAGCAGGCAACCAAACCAAATTAAACTTTAGTGCGGTAATGATTAATGTATAAGTTTCGGCTCTTCACGTAACAGGAGAAAGGACGAGCATTGGCAGGATCCGCCTCGGAAATATCATCCAAGATTGGCCAACTGTGATGCTGATAGGTGTTGTTTTCATGTAGGCTAGGCGACTTTCTGGCTTAGCGACTGACAACATGTTCGACTCTGTGTTTAGAGACAGAGAGAGACTTTTCACTTCCAGGTCTGACTAGAAGTGTGTAAACTTTTGATCCAACACCATTAGTAAAAGTCAAAAAAATTTTTTAACTTCAGCTTTGGCCAGGTACAATTACTGTAGTACCATAATCGAACAGTTTCAAGTGCAGCTCAGGAATTTACTCAGTTTATCCGCTAGATGGCGCTTTTGTCTACATGAACCGCATGTTACGCTTTTATTCTCAGCATACAGTACGAAAGGACGTGGTGTAACACACACACACACATTTTATTCTACTGATCCATACAAGCACAAGTAAAAAAAAAAAATATATATATATATCAATTGAATAAAAAGTTCAATTTCAGTCAATAAAGTGAGAGGTTTAGTTTGTACACTCAGATGAAGCAGAGAAATTAAACACATAAATACTGAAAAATTCATCAGCACATTATCAGTATCACCTAATGGGTTTCCCTACTGGCCGACCAACCAATAACAAAACAGCTTCTCAGAAATGTAATAACTCACCACCATCAAGTCCAAGCTAATGAGAAATACTGATAGGCTGTTAAACAGTCATGATCCAAATTCCCAGGAATATGAATGATTGCCATTTACAGGAAAACTGCTGTGGCCACTCACTCAGCTGGGCTTATTTTGCCTTGAATGTATTATCAAGCACTAAATTCAGACCTCAGTGATGTTCTGTAATGCACACACACACACAAAGTTGGATGTGAACCCTTGGAGAGTTGATGAGGCTGTGGGGGAAAGCTACAGGATAGACTACACTGTACTGTAAGTCAAACCCCAGAGCTCAAGTTTCCTATGAAAGTCTGATCGAGTGCACCAAACTCCAATTATACATTTAGCCTCGTCCATTTCAAATGCACAACTACATTTGTCTGCCCTCTTTAGCATAACAGCAGCCCATTCAGTGTAATAATCTCCAGTGTTGGAAGGGAACAGGAGATGTCTAATGAGTCGCATGATGTTTCAGGTGAGTTCGATCAGAGTCATCATTTCAACTTTGGCTTGAATGAAAGTCTTGCCCATTCTGAATGCAATGGACAGATATGAAGATGCTTTCTTATGACTAATTAATCAGAAAGCCTTGCTTTTTTATTATTATTATTATTATTATTATTGCACATTTGCACAAGCACAAATAAATCTATGTTGCTTGAATACTTTTCGACAAAAGTCTAAAAACAAAACCTACCTTTATTTTACTGTCCAGTTCTAAAGGGAGACCATTCAACGGGACAGTGTCATCTGGGATGGTTTATTTGGAGAGGAGGAAAGAAAAAAAAAATTCCCCGCGCGCAAACAAACCCCTCGAGCTTTTTTCCACACTGAGCTTTTAATTCCTCGAGCTTTTTCTTTTCTTCTTCTTTTTTTTTTTTTTGCCAGGCAGCAGCACCGACTTGTCGTCAGTCTCTTCAGCTTTGGAGCAGATAGATTAAATTATTGATGGCGGAAATCGCACGGGCGAGGTAATGCACTCCCATGACTGAGCGGATCCTTCGCAGGTCGGTTCACGCGCTCTGGACGGCATGCTCCAAACGCACAGAGACATATACACGCGCGCACGCACGCGCATTTACTCACTCACTCACGCACGCACACGCACGCACGCACACGGGTCTGGGTTAATGCGCACTGAGAGAGCTCCCAAGCTTGAAATGACGGCTTCATTCCACGCGAATCCGATACCTCTGTGCACGGTGACGTAGAGACACGTGACTCAGAGTGAGTCGGTCGCTCGTGCAAGCTGAACAAACCGAAAGTGGCGCGTGCTGCTCCATCCTGAACCCGCACGCTGCTGGTGGGAATAGTGCGGGATCGAAGCCACAATAAAGGCGCACTTTTTAGTAGTGTAGCGTGCGCCATGATCTGTTCGTAACGCACTCTATATTTTTTTTCTTTTTAGAAGAAATTACCTGCGCTCGAAAACACCTGGACCATTCTGTCTGATCCGACCCGACATATCATTTTGACACATTTTCATGTGTTATTTCTAGTCACACACACTCTATTATTATTATTATTATTATTATTATTATTATTATTATTAGCGGTTTATCATATAATTCAAATACAAATTTCCCCAAGTTTTTTTTTTCTTCTCCCACTTCTCTTCTCTTCTTTTCTCTTTTCTTCTCGACTTTGTAGTCTGTGGATGTTGTTGCTGAAAAGCTCAGGGGGCTTCATTCATTCATTGCTATCCATCCAGTCAGGGTGCCATTGTTTTCTCGTGGACCCAGGATGGGCTCAAATGAAACACCTTCATGTGAAAGGACCATAGATTGTCCTGTGAAAATGGATAGTTTTGCTTTTGTGATCCCCCCCCTCCCAAAAAAAAAAAAAACAGCTTCAAAGTGAAGCGGCAGCGGTTCCTCCTGCTTTCCACCACATCAAGGTCCTATTCTTGTCTGGAGATCTCCTGTGCCTGATATCTTAAACTATTGTCACTTGTCTATTGAGCACCTTTATAACCTGCAAGGAGAGCTGGTGTGCCAGATGCTGGCCCAACGGTTTCCAGACAAAACGAAACATCACGTATATTTCAGAGTCAGACATCTTAAATGAGTGGAAATGGACGAGATTAAGATTGAGCTGACAGACATGTCAAAGCAGTCAGGGACTGGTCAGACTTTAACCCCTTCAACTCCCAAGAACCTTTCATGTGCCCATGACTTCAGTCAATAAAACTTGAATGACATTTTGGGAGCTTGCACAGGATTTTTGGCAAGATTCCAAATATTTATTTATTTATTTAAGAAATATTCCATTTTTTATTTTAATTTTTTTCTTTGCTCATGGTTATTTTGTTGCACTATTACCTCTTGTGTGAGATTTATATCAAGGAGATTGTTGTGTCGTCGTTGTGATTATTCTCTGTCTAAGGTAATGAGGTTGAGGGATTCAGATGTAGCTGGTCCCAGCATGGGAGAGGATGCAAACACCTGCTCTGGCACACACACACACACACACACACACACAAAAGCAAACTCGTCTCATCTCCCATGCACAATCACACAGCAAATATGCTCAATTGCATTCATACAAACCCTAATACATGTATACTATGACCTTCTCCCAGTTACACACACACACACTTGTTCAAATCTCTGGAGGCATAAGCTACTACCCATAGGATCACAGGAGGTGATGGTAAACTCTAGGTGACAAAGAGTTGCATCAGCAATTGCTGAGCGACGTGACTCCAAGAGAGGAAAAAAAAAAAACTTCAATCTTCACACACACACACACCCCTCTGATACAGACACAGTGTGCCAAGGCCGCTCCAGCCAGGCAATTCATAAATAAATCACTCTGCTTCTCATTAGGTGCACAAAAAACCATAGGTCTCATTCAAAACTGCAAATACAGCACAATGCCAGCTGCACAGAAGTATGACTCACACAAATGCAAACTTTCTTATGATGCTAAAGAAAAGTGATTACCGGAACACATATGTTTGTTTAGTATCCATTTTTTTATCATATAGGTGTTTCATGTAACAATATATGCTAAGATAGCAAACTAAAGTTCATCGATAAAGTTATATAGACATCATAATCCTGTTACCATGCATAAACACATATCAATAGGATCATCCATCATCATGATGCTTGTCCCAGTGATGTCTTCTGAAGAGATGTGTTTGGTAGGAGAGTGAGGCGAGCACCACGTTGAATGTTGAGAGAGTCGGAGCGGCGTCAGAAGCGATGGCCGTGTCTCTATCCAATAGGTCGGGTCGCTAATGACGTCACCTCAGCTTTCTCAAAATCTCTTTTTCTCTGTCGTTCCTCTGCAGGACTTCTTCAGGAATCCAGATTTCCTGGTGTGATCTTCCAGGGAGGTGAGGCACTTCCTTTTCAAAATACCTTTGGTGCCCTAAAGGTCATGTGCATCAAACTATGAATCTATTTTTCTATCATAAAATGATGGTTGGAATGTGTCTTCTATGGTTCAAGGAGTAGGTAAACGGAAATGTGAGCAGTGACAAAAATCTGCGGCAAATCCATGGACGGATTGTTGTTTTTATTTAGATTCTAGCAAAGATTATTAAAAAAAAACAATGCAAGATTTTCAGAGAATGTTATTACATTTGTAAAATATTTATTCTCGCTCAGTTGAATACAATCACATTATAATGTTACAATTCCCAGGAGAGATAAATGACCCTTTAAGCATGAACTAAACATGGAATTATTGGCGTATGCTGTACAAAGATGCATCGAAGACCATGTCATTATTTAAAAAAAAAAAGGAATAAAAACAGAAATAGCTGAACAGTAATGTCATCAACACATCCACAGTCACTTCTTGTTGGACAGCATGCATTGAATGTGGTGTGTGCATATATATATATATATATCCTCATTCTAGCAAATATTTTGCATTTTTACTGCGTCACCCCACTGAAATCAATGAGTCAGCCAATGGAGCTGTTTACCAATGTGATAGTTTGCCGGATCCTAGGTGCCTGACTCCACTTTGCTAGCCAAGCTGAAGAAGAGAATGGTGTGTGGGTGGGTGGTGTGTGTGTGGGGGGAGGGGGGCGTGACTCACTCAACCCCACCCTCCACCATCTCTCATCTCTCTCTCTACTGAAGGATTGCAGGGTCTCTATCAGCAACAACATGAAAGCAGAACCAAAGGGCCATGCCATAACCAGTGTCAACTGATAAAATGCTAAGCATTAACTCATACACATGAAGCTGAAGCTGCTTTTGACTATAAAACATACTTATTTGCTTGTAATCAATTCTTCATGGCATGCATTGTCTCTCCTGGTAATAAATCCACAAAGCTATGAGTGTTCTGCACCATCCTACTGGTAATTTAGCCACCCCATGCATGACCCCCATACTCTCCTGCACCTGTGGCATGTTCTGTAGCTCGGCTATATTTACATAATTAAGTTGGTGTGGCTTCAATCAGGAAATCCTAATGCCAAACGTCCAAGCAGAGAACACGAAATCCTTCTATTTCAGTCAGCGAAGGGCTGTCTCAATGAGTCGTGTTAAGTGCACTAAAAATACACTGAAAAATAGCCAAGTGAGCCGCCTTTGCAACAATTCTGTGAGACCAATGCCAAGTCAAACGCACAAACATCCCACCATCCCACCTACTATCTCACTCTCACACATAGACACACACAAACTTCGGGTGCCAGCAACACAAAGGTACACAACACAGGCAAGCATGCAAGAGGCATCTTGCGTACATACCCGAGCAGTGACGCTGACGAATAGTTAGTTAGAGGATTCCGTGGTGCAGCCCCAGTTGCCAGGCACCAGCACTAGTGCTGCTCTTCAGCTCTCCAACATTGCAGAGAGAGAATCACTCCATTTTATACCACTGATTAGAACACACAGGTGGGTGGGAAACAACTAGAAAAGCCAAACATGCAGGGAACAGGCCCATCTCCAGTGTGAATGTTTGGTGGAGGTCAAAGGTAGAATCTCTCTCTCTCTCTCTCTCTCTCTCTCACACACACACACACACACACAGCTCATAAAAGTCCAACAAAATAATTGTAACATAAAAGGTCCAGTAAACTGCACCAATCAGATTCACCCAGACAATCTCCGTATCTATTGCCATCTATCAGAGCTGAGCTGCCCAGCTGTGTGACAGATGAGGAGGGGGAAAAAAAGAGAAAGAAAACCATTCATCGCAGCAGCTTTCACCTTTTCCTAACACATTTAGCTGTAGACATGTCGAAATCACTCTGCTATATTAAGTTGTCAGCTGTGCTGCGTCAAATCCTAAAATACATGTCTTCCGCCCCTACAAGGTGTTGGCTGAGTAATTGACAGCTTTTATAGATTTATATATAAAAACTAAATTATTTCTATCTATCTATCTATCTATCTATCTATCTATCTATCTATCTATCTATCTATCTATCTATCTATCTATCT
>JAPEIY010000020.1:26653937-26665936 GCA_026122135.1 Cathorops aguadulce | reverse complement strand
TAGTCAGCTGGGATAGGCTCCAGCTTGCCTGCGACCCTGTAGAACAGGATAAAGCAGCTAGAGATGATGAGATGAGACTTATCAAAAGTAATAGCCTTTACCCATGCAACAGACAAAGAGCTGACTTTTCTGAATAGTTAGAGTTTAAACCTATATTTTCTACATTATTTATAAATCTCATGGAACAATAGCTTCTTAATTCCATTATAGTGCCTTTATCATTGACTTTCAAGTCTTATGGCTTCTTGCAAATTGTACACAACCACAGAACCAAATTAACGTTTGTTTTTCATTCAATGGAACCTCATTTGCTTAAAGATTTTTCAGACATTGCTGCTGTTCTCCTAGGTCGTGTGTGTGTGTGTGTGTGTGTGTGTATTTTGACAGTGCACATCCAGTTAGCGGGAAAACAATGGGAGTGACGTGATCAGACTAAAATATCGGCAATTATTATTCATACAGGACACTTTTTCCATGGAATAAAACATTTATTTTGCAGTGCAGTTTCCATCAAATATTGCGCTCTGATTGGCTGGCGAGTGCGTCCATATCCTACAGTACGGACCCCAGTTACAGATCTCTGGTGACTTGCTCGTTCACAACAACAACATAGTAGCAATTTTTGTCAGCATTTATTTTCACATTTCTCAGGAGAATAGCATTACTTTTACATCATAGTGATAATGACAGTCTTCACAGCAAAAGCGAGTTTTACTACCCTGAGGAAGAAGAAAGAAAAGAAAACATCTCAGGAGAAAGCTAAAAACCTGTAACTGTTGCTAACGCCAAGCAAAAACATGGCTGAATCCTGAATTACTTAATTTTGTATAAATAGGGGACTACACAGGTGGCAAAATTTAGTTTTTTTCCTGCCATGAAAGTGCACTTGTATACTGAGGAGGAAGCAATTTGCATTACAGTCATGAATGAGGATTCAAAATGGCGGCTCGCCTTGGCTCGGTTTTCCCTTTCGGGCGCTCTTGTTTTCTGTTAGAATTTGGTAAAGAAAAAAATAAATATATTATTTACCAGCTTAAGGGCGATCCGTATAGTGAAATACCGTGACCTTGGTCTTGAATACTGACCTCGGCCCTCCTTTCAAGACCTCAGTCACGGTATTTCACGATACGGACCTCCCAGCTGGTAAATAACATATATTTATGTCACGAGCCGATCAACTAGGTAAAGAGGAACAACATCCATCATTACTTTAAGACATGAAGTGTCTGACATTTTGGTAAAATGTAATTCAAAAGACAAAAACAAGAAACGTATGGTTGAAAATGCTAATTTCCTTTATTAGCTGGTTTGATAGAGACTAATTACATGTTCTTTTTGAAGAACAGCAGGATGTCCACATTTTCTGGGCTGAGTGATGCCCTTTGGGCCGTAACTATATCCCTAGCAGTTGAGAAAATGCGTTCGCTCTGGGCATTTTATCCTCCTTCACTTTTCTAACAAATATGATAGGATTTGTGAAGTACTTGTGAAATATGTCAAATAACTACTGATTAACCAGCCACGAGCGAGTTATCACCGCACTACCTTAAAAATGTAAAGCAAAAATGATAGACGGCACCGGCTTAAAAATGAAATCTCGCATATTCACGTCCGGTTCCAACAGATCCCTGTTTAAGCGAGCGTGATTTTGCGAGATCCAAAATGGCGGCCCCCATTGCAAGATACTTTGGAGCTGAACAGAAGTAAAAATTGTGAGTTTCTTCAATGAAAATCGATTTAAAACAAAAATAAATGAAATGACCACTTAGGGATGGTAATACTTGTGGATGATACAATATACAAATCGTGGCTGCAGAAATCGTGATGTATCAATGCATCGGTGAATTGTGCCAGCCTTAATATACAGTATACAGTCACTTCTTGAAGTTGATGTGTTGGAAGCAGGAAAAATGGGTAAGCGTTAAGATCTAAGCAAGTTGTGATGGATAGATGACTGGGTCGAAGCATTGCCAAACAGCAGCTGTTGTGGGTGTTCCTGATATCCAGTGGAGAGTACCTACCAAACGTGGTCCAAGGAAGGACAATCAGTGAACTGGTGATAGGGTCATGGACACCCAAGGGTCACTGATGCATGTGGGGAGTGAAGGCAAGCCCATCTGGTCCAATCCCATTCCCAGAAGAGCAACTGTACCACTAAATGCTTAAAATGTTATTGTTGATAGATCATCAGACAGAACACACAGTGCATCGCAGCTTGCTGTGTATGGGGTTGTCAAATCAAAGTCCTTCCCACACCATGTGGCACATAGGGTGCCACCAATCTCCGTTTCCATAGCCCTTGGCTCTCGCCTGTTACATAGCTTGGGTTACAGTGGGGGGGCTAGTCCTCTGGTAACTGTGAGAGTTTGACTCCCCACTCACATCTGTATTGCAGTGTGCCTTGCCAGACAGCTGTAGGTACCATTTTTATAATGGTCTTTGGTATGACCCGACTGTGAGTAGAACTCACGATCTCCGGATTGAGAGGCAGACACGCTAACCACTAGGCCAACTCACGGTTATGCGTATGGGGTTGTGTAGCCGCAAAATGCTCAGATTGCCCATGCTGACCCCTGTCCACCACCAAATGGGTACATGAGAATCAGAATTAGATCATGGAGCAATGGATGAAGGTGGCCTAGTTTGATCAAGCTTGTTTTCTTTTAAATCATGTGGACAGCCGGATGTGTGTGCGTCACTTACCTGGAGAACAGATGGCACCAGGATGCACTATGGGAGGCAGAGGCAGTGTGATGTTCTGGGCAATGTTTTGCTGGGAAACCTTGGGTCCTGGTGTTCACGTGGCTGTTAATTTGATACGTACATTGTTGCAGACCAAGTACACCCCTTCATGGTATCGGTATTCCCTAATGACACACTGCAAAAACTGTTCAGGAACATGACAAAGAGTTCAAGGTGTTGACTCAGCCTCCAAATTCCCTAGATCTCAATCTGATTCAGCATCTGTGGGATGTGCAGGATAAACAAGTCCGATCCATGGAGGCCCCGCCTCACAACTTGAAGGACTTAAAGGATCTGCTGCTAACGTCCTGGTGCCAGATACCTTCAGAAGTCTTAAGGACTCCCTGCCTCAACGGGTCAGAGCTGTTTTGGGAACACAAGGGGAATGTCGAAAACAGGCGAACGGAAAGGAATATAAAAAGAAAAAAGGACGTAGGGAAGAGAAATCTATTTATAAAGACTGGTGCATAAATAATAGAGAGACAGAGAGTGAGAAATAGAAGGTGAAAGAGAGGACAGAGAGAAGTTAAGGGTTACAAAAGAGAAAGATGTATTGAGAAATGTAGGGAAAGGGAAAAAAAGGTAATTTATATTACAAGGACAGGGAAAAAAAGCAATAACGTTAAAGAAGGCGATGAGGCATTGAGAGAAATCGAGAAGGAAAAATGTCGGGAAATAGAAATGTAAAGCCAGAGAAATAGAGAGTTACAAAGGTAGAGGATAGAGATAGCGGGAAAGAATAATAGGCGGTTATAGGAGAGCGAATTAAAAAAGGGAAGACACCTCGACATTTTTGTCATGCTGCGACATGTTGTACCACCTACAAGCTGTGCGTCGCTCCTCAGAGCCTCAAAGAGAAAGAGAGAAAGAAGGAGAAGGAGATGGGGGAGGGGTAGCTGGATCTTGAGGCCTTTGTTTGGGGTGTATTTTTGGTCTGCGAAGACCCTCAAGTTAGTGCAGGCTCTTGGAAGCACGTGAGCTACATTTCAAATGAAGAGATGAAACAGAGCAGCGTCTGTGCACTCCTGATGTCATACTTGCATGACAAGAGAAGGAGATGATCGTGGTACAGTATCACGGAGCAGCTCATTGCTAGCGATCACATCTCCGATAAGCTCTCATTTAGGATTCCTTTTTATTATTGTAGCGTAGCCTCTTCATCTCAGCCGCTGATCTGGAATCAGGACTTATCTATGCTCCCGAGCGTAGCGCTCTTGAACATGTGAATCAGCAACATCAGCTCAAGGAGGCAGGCTGGGCTGTAGCGGTATCTGATACAAATAGATCAGATTGGATGGGAATAGGGGATAGAGCATGTGTGCGCACACACACGCGCGCGCGCACACGTGTGCGCGCTCTGGGATGTTGAGGGCTGAGCTCTTAGTTGTGATTGATGTGGAGATTAAGATGGGAGAAAAGCAGAAATCGTGATCGAAGCAGGGATTAAACATATTAGACAGCGGTGTCAAGATTTACCTGTGATTTCCTGGCTCACAGCACATTCCGTTCTGTTCAGAGAGGTGTGAGAGACCAGCGAGTCGGCCTTAAACATGTCTGTCTTAGTTTTTTTTTTTGCTTAGACGGACCTTCACATCTGATTTTATTCACATATATGATTTAGAAGACACCCGAATACAGATGCGAGCAAATCATTACACGCCTACTGAATGTCAGATTAAAATCGAACACGTGGAAATGGGCGATTTGTGTGAAACTGTTGTGTTCCAATAAATATGCATTCCATGACCAAAATTTTGTGGACACCTGATCTTTTATATCCATATGTGGTCTTTCACCAAACTGTACACAATGTCTGGATGATACAGCATTACAATTTTCCTTCAGTGGAACTGAGAGGTCCGAACCTGTTCCAGCATGCCGACAGGAAGACGTGAGTGTGCTAAGGTTGGAGTGGAAGAACTCGAGTGTCCTGTACAGAGCCCTGACCTCAACCCCACTAAACACCTTTGTGATGAACTGGAACACTGACTGCACCCTAAACCTCTTTGCTCAATATCAGTGCCTGACCTCATTAATGCTCTCGTGGCTGAATGAACACAAATCCACACAGTTTCACTCCAAAATCTAGTGGAAAGCCTTCCCAGAAGACCGGAGGTTATTATAGTAATAAAGGGAGACTAACTCTGGAATGGGATGTTCAGCAAGTACAAGGATGTGATCATCAGGTGTCCACAAACCTTTGACCATGTAGTGTATTTATTTCACAGCGCTGGGGAATTCTCAGTTCTGATTGGTCAGGTCCGCAGACACTCGCTTGTAAACGCTCTACAACGGCGAAAACGGTGATGATATCTTGAGATTCACAACTGTGATGGGTATTTTTGTGCAAAAATGCTTTGTCCGGGTGGGTTTTTGTCCATTTCCATTCAAAATGACGGAGCGTACGGGGGATACACTTGCCGTTGCACAGCGCAATGGTTAAGCCTAGTTTATAAACAAGTGGGTTTTCACTCTGCAGATGGGTTCCATAACATTTACGTAATATATAAAATATTTATAGAGAAATTTCTGAGGAAAAGGTACAATATTACTATACTATATATGACAGGTGACCTGAATTACATTGATTATGTTGTTATAATGGCACCTGACAAGGGGTGGGATATATTATGCAGCAAGAGAACAGTCAGTTCTCGAAGTTGATGTGTTGGAAGCAGGAAAAATGGGCAAGTGTAAGGACCTGAGTGACTTTAACAAAGGCCAAATTGTGATGGCTAGATGACTGGGTCTGAGCATCTCCAAAATGGCACATCTTGTAGGGTGTTCCTGGTATGCAGGGGTTAGTACTGAACAAAAGTGGTCCAAGGGAGGACAACCAGTGGCTAAAACAGAAAGGTGTCAGCATTAACTTTTTCACCAGTTTGTGCTACAGTGGCTCTTCTGTGGGATTGGACCATATGGGCTAGCCTTCGTGCCCCATGTGTGTCAATGAGCCTTCGACACCCATGACCCTGTTGCCGGGTCACCGGTCATCCTTCCTTGGGCCACTTCTGTTCAATACTAACCTCTGCATACCAGGAACACCCTACAAGATGTACTGTTTTGGAGATGCTCAGACCCAGTCATCTAGCCATCACAATTTTGCCCTTGTCAAAGTCACTCAGATCCACTTTACACTTGCCCATTTTTCCTGCTTCCAACACATCAACTTCAAGAACTGACTGTTCTCTTGCTGCTTGATATATCCCACCCCTTAACAGATGCCACTGTAATGAAATAATCAATTAATCATCACCTGTCAGTGGTCATAATCTTACGGCTGATCGGTGTAAAACAAAACTCGCTCAAATTTAAAATTTAATAGGCTGTTTTTCTGTGACTGCATTTCGTGTCACCTGCACTTAGATATATGGGAAGGCTATATGGTAAGTAACTAGGGTTGGAACTCATGACCATAAGTGCACTTTCATCTTCACTGATTATGTTTGAGAAAATGGAGGAGTGACTGTTCTTCAGGTGAGTGAGAATGTTGTTCTCAGGACGAGATCAGACGGTCAGTAAGAAAGATCTTGTCGTAGGATTGCTGTACACAAACTCTTCATTCAAAAGACACAAAAACTATAAGTGCAGGTCTACAGAGATGAAATGAGTCATTCTTCAATACATTCTCAACATGTAGGCGAGTAAATGCGTCATCTTGTCCCTGTAGAGAAATGCGTCACTGCAAATCAGTACACAGTTCTTCAAACTCATCACCTTTATCCCTTTATCTCCTGATGGACATGGTCTCTATCACCAGGATGACCCTGCCCATATCCAGAGTGCATGAGAGCTCACTGAATGGTGTGATGAAGAAGGAAATTATGTTATGATGTATGTATGAATGACCTTCACACTTAACAGATCTCAAACCAGTTGAACACCTATGAAGAGATTTTAGAGTTTAAAGTTTTAGAGTTCATCATCATCATCATCATCATCATCATCATCATCATCATCAAAACACCAACTTAAAGGATATCGTTTGGAAGAATGGTGTTCGTCGCTCCGGTACTGTTCCAGAGACGTGTAGAATCTGTGCCAAGGTGACTACACACCTTAGTACGAAATCTTTTGTCAATTTGTCACCTGACTGTGATGTACCTGCATGATGACATCATAAAACCTTGAAAATCTCATTTACTATCATAATATGGGTTATTTGCACAAAGTCAAAGTCCTTCCCGTGTCCTGTGGCGCATCGGGCAGCGCCGATCTCCGTTTCCACAGCCCTCGGCCTCTCGCCTATTATATAGCTAGGGTTACAGTGGGGGGCTAGTCCTCTGGTAACCACGAGAGTTCAACTCCCCACTCGCATCTGTATTGCAGCGTGCCTTGCCAGATGGTAGGTACCATTTTTATGATGGTCTTTGGTATGACTCGACCGTGAATAGAACTCACGATCTCCCGATCGAGAGGCGGACACGCTAACCACTAGGCCACTAGCCGGTCCAATATGGCGGTATAAACAGATAATCGTGACTGTGACGTCACGCGCACAAGGTCCATAGCTTCGGTGGGATTTGCCGGCTCACCTTTATCATTCAGCAGAAAACCAAAACGATCCCAGATAACGGCTGAGGCATTGGCCTTTTTGACTAATTCCGCACCGCCATCATTTGCAGTCGCCATCCTCACGCACTGACTGGGCCTTATGACTGGGCCAACTGTCTCTGCTGCCTGTTGAGCAAAGATTCTAGACTCTTTGCTGTTGACCCGCAAACTGCCATCGAGTGGCATGCGTGCACTGTACCAGAGATGGTTGTACTATAATAAAATGACATTACAGTCATTTCGAGTAAGTTGGATAAAAATACATAATATATTTATTTTTGACGGTATTAAAAATATATCGCCGGTATTTTGTTGTACCGCGGTACACGATATTTTCACCGTATCGCCCAGGCCTACTGTGAACGACTCTGTAATGTTTTGGATTCATCGCTTTCTTGGCTGTCCTACAGGTCTTTTAGTCCTAGGTTTCCAGATGAACCGTTTCTTTGATATTAGTTAGACCTCCATTCTCATCATATGGCCAAACCACCTAAGCTGGGCACATGCCACAAAAGTGAGGACACTCTCCACACTCAGTTTGAGTAACTCGAGCAATATTTATCCAGCAGTGGCTTGGAGGCCTGTCCTGCTTTCACCAGAGCCCCTTTAGCCACCCCTGTCCATAGACAAGAGTGTTATCCAGGATGCACCACGAGGAGGAGGGAGTATTGAGGAAAGTGGTGTTACCCCTTAATCACCATTGCTCCCAGGTCTGCTCTGACCTGGAGTGGTAGCATCTGCCTGGGTTCCAGCTATGGGTTAAATAGTACATCACTAATAAGGCGCTGGCAGCAGGGTGCTTTTCGGTGCAATGTGGCAGATGAACCCAACAGGGTCACTGGCACACCACCTGATGGCATGCAGAAGAGCCACTCAAATGGCCAATGGATCGCATCACTCGGCAAGTCAGTTGTCACTGCGGGGCAACTTCCATACCCGTCAGGTCTGTGGCACTTTTGTGCATCACTTGGCATCAGGTCTGGAGGTCCAGAGAGAAAATGATGGGGGCACAACATCGTTTGTCTTACCTTACTGTGCAAGGTGCTTCGTTAGGAGAGGAGAATATAGTATGCAAGAGCTCACAAGACCAGACATTCCGTGGTGGCTCGGCCAGGCTGTTCGTGCCACCGCTATGGGCGACTCTGTCTCGTGGCCCATCTGCGTTTCTGCACATCCTAATGAAGCAGTCATCATTGCTAGCGATGGACAGCCGATAATGACAACTTCTGTCCAAAGAACAGAAGTTTTTTCACAAACATTTCAACTTTTTTGGTTTGTTTAATTATGTGTAGTTTTGAAGCGAAGCCAACCAAATAGCAAATTATCCAAAAGAATCGATTTTCATCTTATTCAGTCTCAGCAAATGGACTATTAGGTGTTCAAGCACCTGTCATTTTGGTTCTCGGAAGAGCTTAAATCAGGTTTTAGTGCTCTTCTACTGTATAAAAGCATTCATGAGGTGACATGTCACTGTATGAGCAGCGCTTTGAAAAGGCGGTGTGCCAGTCTTCATGTTTTAGAGGACGCATGTGTTCGCCTTCACGCCTGCAGGTGAAAATCGTCTTGGAATTAAAACAGAAACTGATTACAAATCAAAATGCATAACTAACAACTATGCTTTGAGAGTCCATCCTTATCTGCAGCATTTCAGCCGTATCTTTAGCTCCGAGTGATCAGACTTGTGAAGATTCATATCAGAGCAGAAACGATCAGGAAGGCCTGATATCTGGATTGGAGCGAACTGTGCCAACACAAGAAGAGCAGCAGAAAAGGGAGGAGGATAGGCAATCACCTCACATCAGCTTCAGTTTGACGTGACAATAAGAGTGTTATAACGAGATGATTTTATGGTTCACCACACCCCCTTCCCCTCTCTCTCTCACACACACACACACACACTTAAGCTGTGTTGATGCTTGGGGCATCGAGTTGCCATCTTGGGTGTAGCGCTGCGCTCATTACGTCTCGCTGAATCTCCTGGCACACACGTGTACGCATACGGACACGATGTGTTTGACGGGAGATGTGTTGCAGCAAAGCATCGCTGCAGAGAGAAGAGGGAAGAAGTGCAGCTCGGTCAGCATCAGGGGAAGAGATGGATGGATGCGGTTAAGTCGTGATGGTGTGCGCGTGTATGTGTGTATAGCCTCACGGTTGGCCTGAGTGATGTGTCTCTCTGTCAGGCTTTATGGCCTTATCCGAAACAATATGCAGTCTAAAACTGGGTTTAAACAAACAAAGAGAGACAGACAGACAGACCATGAAACACAACGAAAGAGACCAGAACATCAAACCTTTAAATTCCTTGAAATATTTCTTTACATTTCACAAATGTTCCTGACTTGCTTTGCAATGAAAGGCTGAAAAGCAGCTGTGATGAACACCGCAGTGGCCTTTTGCGTAAACTTTGCTTCTTGTTGAGACAAAATGGCAGCTGTCTATTATTACACACTGAAGATAAACTGTGTGACGTTTTCTCTTCTCTCTTTCTTTTTGTGTGTGTGTGTGTGTGTGTGTGTGTGTGTGTGTGTATAGAATCCTTGCCCTGCCCTGGCCAGAACAGTAGTCTGGAATACTGAGGGCTTCTTCTTTCAGCAGTCTCAAAAGCCACCAATCACGTTGCTCTAGCCGCGGGCTGCCAGCAGCCAGCCAATCTGAGGAGCCCGTCACGGTCACCTGACTCAGCATGGCCCTGTCTGTCAAGCCAGTCGTATAAAGCTCAGCAGGCTCAGACAAGGCTGTGAATGTGTGTGTGCGTGCGTGCGTATGTGTGTACGTGTGCGCGCGCGCAAGCACGCACAAGTGTGTGAGAAACCGGCCGGGACTCTGTGTACCTTCAGTTTGCTTTGTGTGTGAGAGAGAGAGAGAGAGAGAGCGCGCGCGCGAAAGCGCACTCCTGTAAGCAGCTATTCAAGCAAGAAAGTGTGAGAGACGGAGGAAAGAAAACAAAAAAGACGAAAAAGAAAAAGAGACTTTTAGCTGATAAGGGAAGTTAAGTCTGGTTTCCCCCCATGGACTCAACACTTTGGAAGCTACTTCCTCTCCACATTTTTGTGTTATTTTTTGCTTTCTCTGCCGCTCCATGATTCCCGATATCCTTTGGTCTAATGGGTGAGTAACATTACCACTTCATCATGATTATATACAGTATTTTATATGCGCGCGTGTTTGGTGCCTCCTTGCAGAGTTCATTCAGTGCGTTCTGGCGTCCCGAGTTTGTTTGCTTTCCTGTTATCCGAGTTCTCAATGAAAAGCTTTTCACACACACACACACACACACACGACCCCCCCGTTCACCAACCCTGGAGTCTGGAGTGCATCCAGACTGAAGACTTCCAAACAAACCGGGATGATCCTCAGTAATTCCACTATCCACAGACGGACACAGATAAAATATCATTTAGAAAGAAAAAAAAAAAAGAACGTGAAGTTGCACTGTTTGCTACGATTCAGGGTCCCCCCCCAAAAATGTCCTGTAATACTCTGAAACTCCAAACTAGCTGTCGATTGTTTGAGGCGACCACACGGGATTGTGTGTGCGTGCGCGCGTGTGTACAACGACAGACAGGATGGGGGGGTAAGAGGGGGTTAGCAAGGCAGACAGGGGGACAAAAGCAGCAGCCCCTCATCCAGACAGTCTGGGTCAGCCTTCATCACAGCTTAGGGTTGTTGGGGTCATCCAGCTGCGGCAAGAGAGAGACTGAAAGTGGGGCCCCGCGGGGTTAGAGGTGGCGGGACTCCTGATCCCAAGTCATTCCTAAAACGCAAAGAATGATGAGGTGTCAAATGAGTCTCTCTCTCTCTTTTCCCATGATGCTGCTTTAAGGTGAAGCGATTTTTTTTTTATTATTATTTTAGACAGAGTATGTGAGATGGGGTTGTGTGTACACAACATGGAAGAATCTGTAGCACGTATACGCACACACACACACACACACTCCCTGGCTCAGGAGGGGGAAGGGAGACACGCCGATGAGAGGAGGTCTGCAATTATAACAAGCTGTCGGAGTGGGATTTTTTTTTCCATTGCCATTCTCTAGTGTGTGTGTGTGTGTGTGTGTGTGTGTGTGTGTGAGAGAGAGAGAGAGCTCGGAGTAGAAAAAAAAACAACACAAACACACAGTGTGCTAAACAGTTTCACATTAACACAGACAAAGAAAGACTGGAAGTGTGTGTGTGTGTGTGTGTGTGTGTGTGGTGTGTGTGTGAGAGAGAGTTGTGCGAACATCACAAGTCTTTTTCCAACACACAAAACCTGTCAGAATTTCTCACCACTTGAGAAAAATATAAAAATTTCACCTTTGTAATAATAATAATAATAATAATTATAATATTCAGTGTACCCGCTCTCATATAACTTTTTTTTTTTGCTTTAATACATTACTTCTTCCCATAAACCCTTTCAGTGTGATATTTACACACACCAGGTTTAAGGAGAAAGTCTCGTCTTCGCTTGACGGTTAAATCATTTGAGCAGCGCGTTACCCGGGCGCCGTGATGCGCGTGTATGGGACGTTGTGAATGATCTCCATCTCGATGTATCGTTTCTCCCTCACGTCCCCTCATCTTTCCCCATCTCGGAGTGATCGAGAGCGTCAGGAGGACCGTCTCCAGAGAACGTGTCTGACTGCATGCTTTTTCACGGCTCAGATATGTGGGACATGCAGAGTCTTGTTGGGTGATTGGGGGGGGGGGGGGGGGGG
>JAPEIY010000020.1:24051373-24065110 GCA_026122135.1 Cathorops aguadulce | reverse complement strand
ATGGAAACAAACCTCTGTGGAAAAACAACAATGACTCTGAGCTTTTTATATCATGGCCTGGATTATATATATATATATATATAGATAGATAGATAGATAGAGAGAGAGAGAGAGAGAGAGAGAGAGAGAGAGAGAAATGTACAAGAAATTGTCCTGTTTAATTAACATTTACACTTTTCTTTTCCTTTAAGTCCATAGCTGGACAAATGACGTCAACAGTGGTGAAAATGTTATTAATGTAATTCATAAATGTAAATGTAAAACATCTTAATTAAACTCTGTAGGTGTTATTATAACTCTGGAATATATAATATAACACTTTATTATTATTATTATTATTATTATTATTATTATTATTATTATTATTATTTCTTAATGCAAACTCTTTCATTTTGAATTCTTCAAATATTTTAAAAATGTAAAAAAAAAAAAAAACAGTCTATCAATGGAAGTAATAAATATGAAAAATGACAGCATTAACTAAATGTAACCAAAGCTGATAAATAAATATACCCCCCCAAAAAAATGCATAATAATAATAATAATAATAATAATAATAATAATAATAATAATAATATGCATGACCAAACCCTCACCTTTTGCCATGTGCTCGATATCTTTTTCAATTAACTGGAATCTGCCATCAGTCCTCGATGCACCTTCAACTAGAGGGAAGAAGAAGAAGCAGAGATTAAAATATGCACAGATATTAATTCAGAGATCTGAGACCCTCATTACATTATACATGAATACATTATCGTGAAATTCAGATCAAATGACACAGAAAGCAGGAAGCAGGTAAAGAGCTGCTCACTCTCAGCTTCTTGAGAAACGCTCATTTGGTCGTGACGGGATTTCTGCGATTCCCAATCATCCTCAAGCCCAGCAGCATGGCTGAATCTGTGTGAATCTGCATGGTGAGACAAAATTAATAATAATAATAATAATAATAATAATAATAATAATAATAATAATAATAATAATATACACCAAGGATTGATTGAAATATATATAACAACAAATAGCCTATCAGCAACTATATTTGTGATGTTGAATGATAAGTGTGCAGTCAGGGAATATATAAGAGAAAATATATTACTGTGTGATTCCTGGATTGGAGGATATTTCGGTGCTGGAACAGGAGGAGAGTTCAGTGAAAGCCCTGCGTCCTTTTCAGCAGCACCCACCTGCCCAAACCAAAACCCAAACCAAAGCACTTAATTCCAAATAAACACAGCACCATGCAATTATGTACAATCTTCTTATTCTCCTCAGTTCTTGCACAAGAGGTTATCATTAGTGCTCAAATCCACACATTATCCACCAATATCAGGCGCCACATTAAGGCAAATTGTTCATACTGAAAGCTAAACTGGAACAGTGGACATGGCAGGGAGAGTAATTTGCTCTGAGGGCCCAGGGGAGCCTTTCCACAAACATGTTCCTGCCCGCCGGCCAAATAAATTAGATTTGGTCATTTATTCTAAACTTTCAATTTAGGACAATTAGGCCTTTGTTTCCCCCCTCCTTTGTTTTAGAGAATAAACACGTGGATAACATGAACAGGCCAAATATGAGGAATAAATATCACTCACTGACGTCACACTATAAAAGTGACAGGGTTTAATGAAGGCTATATTAAAGACTATATTATCTTATATTATATTAAGTGTTTAATTATATATCCCAGAGTTATAATAACACTATAATAACAGAGTTTAATTAAGATGTTTTACATTTACATTTATTAATTACATTAATAACATTTTCACCACTGTTGACGCCATTTGTCCAGCTATGGACTTAAAGGAAAGGAAAAGTGTAAATGTTAATTAAACAGGACAATTTCTTGTACATTTCTCTCTCTCTCTCATTATATATATATATATATATATATATAAAATGTGTGGTTTCACAATCTTTGGCAATTTTTAATAAAATCCTTTTTACCCCACCCCCCGCGCTAAAAAAAATCCCCCATTAATCCATTAACCCCTTTAAGTATGTATAATAGCAATTCTGTTCCATGTACGTATATTTGTATGCACACACACACACACACACACACACACACACACACACACACACACAGAGTACATAAACAGCAAACAGTATCATAAAATACACTATCACCTTTAATCTGTGTCTTTCACCTTGAAATGTGTGTAAAGCACATAATGGTACCCTAAGTACCTTTTAGAATACTGTACACTTTCTGCACCTTGGTAAGTTAGATATGAAAAAGTGCCACCACTGCACAGCTGGATCCCTTTCTGTCTCTGCTGGTACACAGTGTCAGATGAATTTTCACTTCTCAGATTCTCTCTGAAACTTCTGCCATACTCACATCATATGTTGGAGTGTTGTTCTTTTTTGTTGCTCTGTCACTCAGCCTGTCTTCATCCGTGTCCTCGTGTCTGTCCTCCTCCTCCTCCTCCTCTTCTTCCTCCTCCCCCTCTTCTTCCTCTCTGCTTTCTCTCATTTCTTCTCCGTGACCCGTCCGGGACCCGATCTGCCTCACTGGACTCTGCCGGTCCTCCACAGACAGCTGAACGGAGTCCTCGTCATCATCATGTGTCTCCCGGTTGGACTCCACGTCCACTTCCGGTTCTCCTCCGCTGTCGACTTCCGGTGAGGCAGTCCTGTAGCTGGAAGTCTCGCTGACAAAGTCCGGGGACAGGTGACCCGCGGGCGGCCCCGCATACGCGTCCCGGTTGCCGTAGAGCTTGGCGATGCTCTCTGCGTCCTTAACGACGGGCCTGAACGCGGAAACGTAGTTCGACTTCCGTGGCGGAGATGTCGCGTGACCCTCAGTCGACCTCATCTCGTCGGCGGATTTGTCCTCGAGCGACTGTGAGCTCGAGCAGCGCTCGCTGTCTCTGGGAGTGCTGCTTCTTGGACGCTCGTGCTCGGCAACATCTGTCTCACTCTGCCGGTTTCCGGTGAGCTCGTGTGGCTTTTGGTGCGCGTGCTGATAGGGCGGCAGGGGCAAAGCGCCCGTCGTGGGCCAGAACATGGGGAACGACGGGTACAGGCTGTCCTTCGTGCCGGCCCAGAACACACCCGGTACGCCCGTTTTGTTTTGCTCGTTCGTGCCGTCGTCTTTCTTTTGACACAAACCAAACGGAGAGAATCCGTACGGGTGTGGGAAGAGCGGCGGGGGGATTTTCTGGAGCATGCCAAAGCTCTTGCTTGGCACCGGAATGACCGGGTAATTGCGCGCGCCGTTGGCGAGGCCGAGGTTCACGCGCTCGTCATCGCAGCGGAGGGTTTTGTGCGGGATTTCCGGTGAAGAGGCCTGCCTCACATGGCCCGGGCCTTGTGTTTTGAGAGGCGACATGTTGCACCCGCTTCCGGGCATTGTCCTTTTCCTGCTGCCCCCGTTAAACATGGCCTTCACGTCCTCCCACGCGTGAGAGATCTCATCGGGCACGTGCTTGTCCGAAAGTTTCAGGTGGCGCCTCCAGGAGTTGAAGTTGGCCGCGTCTGGCTGCGTGTATTTGGACTCCGGCGTGCGGTGCGAGTGGAAGATGAACTTGTTGGGAGAGAAGTACATGCTGCAGTACGCGCACTTGATGCACTTGGCGCGCGAGCTGTTATACCGCGCGGGGATGAAGTTGCCTCTGCAGCCCCACGCGCACTCATGCGACACGTCGAACGCGAAGTTCTCGGGCAGCTTTGGCGGCGTGTGCGCGCCCAGGAACGACTTACACAGCCTTTCCGCCTCCCGTTTGGTGATCATCCCGCAGCGGCGCGAGGAGATGGGCATGGCACCGGCGCGCCGCAGGATCTCCAGCTGCACCGGTGTGCACTGCACGCACGTGATCCCGAGAGCCACGCGCCGGTTATGAATTTCGTTGTAGCTGTAGCTCTTCAGCAGAGTGTTGGAGATCTGGGCCAGACACAGCCGCTCCTGACCGTCTATGACCAGAGATACGATGGGCACACCGTACAGAGACGTCTCGCTCACTTGGTTGGGTTTCAGCGACGCGCCGCCGCCGCCGGAGAAAGGAGACGCGTCCCGTTTAGAGTGCGGCGGAGAGCTGGCTTCCGGTCCCGAGGCGCTTATCGGCTCCATCCCCTGGAAATCTAGAGAAAGGGAGCATTACAATTTAGCAGTTACAATTTTAGAGCGTAAATACTGGCTTCTTAAACACACACACACACACACCGGGCCAAACGAACACTGCAAGAGTTAATTCAGCACTGCAGGTTTTAACACTTTTAACACAATTTTCCTTTATCATTATTTTTTTTTTCAAATTTCTTACACTTCGTGGGTAATAATAGGCAAATAGTAAAAAAGAAAAGAAAAAACTGGAAATAATAATAATTATTATTATTAATGCTGTCTGTTTTGCTGTATAATAATAATAATAATAATAATAATAATGCAATATTAGGAATAATAATAAGCTAATAATATCCACATTATTATTATTTTACTATTCGCCTATATTTAGCTATACTTCTGTTGTTGTTGTGTAAATGCTGTTCTATTTCTCAGTATATTAGATTTTATGCCTTTATCTTTTACTCCTGAATGATATAATTTTTTCAGTGTATAATAGCTCGCTCATGACATTCTATAAAAATCACTCTTTATCACACATGCCTTCCTCATGGAATAGTCTGCAAACTACTTTAATAAAACCCTCCTCATTTTGGATTTCCGGTTTGATATTAGAAATCCTGATTAACTCAAACACAAGGTCCATCAGTGATTTTACTAAAATGCTTCTTACAGAGATAATAACACAAAGGGCTATAATGAGGAATTATTTAATTTTTAGGACTCTATTAAAAAAAAAAAAAAGCCCTAATTTGCTTTAACAGTGGAATCCCGCAGACAGTTGAGTGTGATCTGTAATCATCAGGACCCTCCGAGTCTGGAGGAAGATTTTATTCCTGTCTCTGATCTGTTTGTCCGAAACGAGCTTTACAGTCCTGTCTCCTCTCTGCACATCCTTCACACACAAACACTGAGCTGGAGCACTCATGAATATGGGCTGATGAAGACATTCGCACTGTCATAATGCACCAATAATAATAATAATAATAATAATAATAATAATAATAATAATGTACAGATCCCAGGGAGAAACACTCACCTTTTAACGAAACGAAAGCAAGAATGAATGACTGTGATGTCGCCGAAGTATTGCAAGGAGCAGAGCAATAACCCAATAACCGAATAAGCGTCCTCCAGATGTTTAACAATACACTGAGAGTCAATCTCTCTCTCTCTCTCTCTCTCTCTCTCTCTCTCAGAACAGTAGAGTAAACATTTCCATTCGTCTCAAGCACAGAGCATCGAGCGACCGCATGGCAGTCCGGGCCACTTCTTGTCAGACTGAATGAGGGGAAGAGACGAAAATAAGGACAGGACACGCCCACAGAGGCACGAGCCACGCGGAATATTAACCCGTTTAGCGCCGGGAAAGGTGGAGACAATGCGCGCGCGCACTACATCAGCTTTACTATTATAGATAGATAGATAGATAGATAGATAGATAGATAGATAGATAGATAGATAGATAGATATAATCCCAAAACTATGAACCAAATAAACCTTCTTTTTTTTTAATTGCACACTCCATAAAGGACAAACCTTCCAGAATTATATAAAAAATCACAACAATTATCCAGTCACCAGAGCTTTTTTTAATTTTATTTTTGCTCATCCACTCTTAATATTTGTGCATGTTACACTGATATTTGGTAATCACACAACAGACTTCCATTAAGAATTTGCATCTAAACTTTGCCCCCCCTTCTCTCCCCCCCAGGCTGCTCGTGCGCCCCGGGGCACTTTGGGTAAAGTGCGCGTGCACGCGGTCCCCACGCGCGCAGAGCCCTATAGGTAAACGCTGCGCATTTGTTTTGCACACACTCCAGTGAGAGCGGATCCCGTGTACAAACACTGATATATTATAGCAATAGGCAGAGGGAAGTGGTGGAACCCTATATGCGCACATTAACTATTTAAAGCTCGATCAATGCCCTTCAGTTAACCCCAACTAAAAAAGTGACGCACAGAGTCATGAGGAAGTTAACACTGTATGAAAGTGGAAAATTATTCTTTCAGAAAAAAAACAAAACGAAGGGAGCTGAGATCCAACACAAAACTGAATCTGAAATATAAATTATTTCTAAACGTGAAATTAGATGTGATAGCTGCATTAGCATTATTAGTGTAGTTTATAATAATAATAATAATAATAATAATAATAATAATATCCTCTCTGAAGCTGATTGGTGCATTAAAATCAGCAATACATCACATTTCCCACATGAGTAAATTTTTGCTTTATTTTCAGTCATGTGAATCCTGTTTAAACAGAGCATGAAAATGGACCAAGCAGCATCCGAAGCGTTTCTTCTGACGTGTGTGAAGTTTACAGAGTGCTGAGTGAGACTTCCACTGTCGGGGAAAGGGACTCAGCTGCACCTCTCCCTGTGAGAGTCAGGGTGGTCCCGGCATGGCTGCACATCTGGAGGAATGGGAATGCAGTGTGTCTTTAAAGCTTTCACAACGAATTTAACCCTTGTATGGTGTTCGGGTCTGTGGGACCCATTTTCATTAAAAAAAAAAAAAACATATACTGTATGCTACTTGTAATTGGGGTGAAGTAAACATCTGTTAAGTATTTAATGTAAAATTGTTTGTGTTGAATTTAAAACACCAAAATGCAGCGAGTCCATCGAACACTGGCTGAGGAACAAACATTATGAAGAGCACACAAGGGTTCAGCTGATTTAGAGGTTTAAATGATCTTAAAAATACACTTTTCAAAGGTGTACTATATCCACGTTTAGGTGAAAGATGCATATGGGACAAAACATGGAGCCTTTAGAGTCTATCTATTGATTGTATGGGTGTACAACACAAAATGCAGAATCTATCTATCTATCTATCTATCTATCTATCTATCTATCTATCTATCTATCTGTATTGATTGTATGGGTGTACAACACAAAATGCAGAATCTATCTATGGATGTAAATATCCCGGGTTTGTTTATTTATTAATTAAAGACTGTTTATGATGTTTGAGTTGAGCTCATGGGAAATGAAATCTAATGATAAATGCATACATGTACATTTGTATTGTTTGAAGTAATTTAATGTGGGGGTCACGAATAGATCCGGGGCGGCTGTAAAACGTGCCCAGTGTGTGGGGGCCGCGGGGCCCTGCCCGGCCCGCCTCAGCTTCATGCAGTATTGATGGGGAGAGAAACTTTAACCCGCCTCGGCCCTGAACGCGCGCGTCCTCTTTCACCATACAGGAGGCTCCAACAATAATTACAATTTCACACTGTAATTATTCCCTCCCTCTTAATTATTTACACCACAGGCTCACTGCCGCACCGCCACTGCTGTTTATGGCGGGGAGGCTGCATGGGGGAGGATTGGGGGATATATATATATATATATATATATATATATAATTAAAAATTAACACATTTATGTTAAAGTCGGACACCACCAACAAACACTATTTAAACTCCATATCAATTACTACAGTTAATTCTGTCCATTTTTTCAATCCCAACATTTTTTTTCTTCTTTTCTCTTTTCCTTGTCTGTATAGAATATATAATTATGGCTTTTATATGCAGCACAAGCCATCTTCTACAAATGATACACAATATACTGAAGTCTGAACCCTTCTGTATTAGTGGCTCAGATGTCGTTTGGCTATTTTTGTGCTCCACCTTTTTTCCTAATTAATAATTAGCACCAAAGAGGTGGAGATTAGTTGAACGTGCAGTGCTTTTGTTTGCAACACGACATGACTGGGACATGCTTTTAAGGAATCAATGGTTCTTTAGGCCACATTTTAAATTAATCAATAGGATAAATATTGTGTTTCAGAAACATCTGCATTATTAGTTCATTAAGACTAGATATTATATTACGTACATGAATAAACTAATTAGTGATGCAGTATGAATGGATAAAGGTCAAGGAAAATCAGTGCATGGGGTGGTTTTAGAATATAATGTACTTGATGTAATATATGATTGAGCTAATGGATGCGTTTACTGGATAATGAGCTTGGATTATGTAATTTTTAAATTTGTTACACATTTTATGATAGACAAATAGAGCAACTATTTCGCACGTCATTAAAATATTGTAATTAAGGATATTACTGAATTTGTAGTTGATTTGCATGAATTCATCCTGCAGTACAGTGATGCATGATGTATTTGATCAGAGTGCATATGTGTATTTTTAAAAAAAATGTTCAGAAATAGATCTCCAGTCCAAATCACAGCAAAGTATTCCCTAAATAATACAATCATGAAAACTACTTTCTTTGGAAAAAAAAAAATCTGTTTGGAGAGTATTCATCTCTGTGTGTTTTGGATCTAGTGGAGTAGATTCCCCTTCTTAGGGCTCAGGAGAAACCTAATCCTCCCTTCTCATCTCAGCCACTCAGGCGGCTTCATGTCCACTTACTGTTTCAGGGCATTGCTGCACAGGTCATAGACATCAGATCTTCTTCATGCCACATTACAGACAAGAACATGGAGGATTTATAGCCCATGTTGTGTCTGGTAATTACACACTTCTGAAAAGAAACTGAAAATGAAAGATATAACCAGGGAAAAGACTTAATCCAGAGAACAGCTTATATGATTTGCACTTGAGGAGAACTAAAGGGAAAACAAGCAGGTTATATAAAAAGCACAAGGTCTAGTTTCTGGAGGTCACACCAGAGATTGGCACATAAATCAGTGCCAGAGTTGTTCAGAGGGAGACGTTTAATAACCGTATCAGATGAAAGCCAATGTAGTACAGTAACCAGCTCTATCAGCAGCGTCTAAAAGCCACATGACCCCAAATAAATTCCATTTTAGCACCAGATCAATCAGCTCCGTTCATATTGATCTCGCTGCCCGACACTCCTTAAGTCGCCTGGACACAACCTTTTTGTGTTTCGAGCGAAAATAGCATTTCGATTACTCTTTTTTTTTTTATTAGAGAAAGGATTGCTACAAGAGGTTCTCTGTGGCCCGAAAATTAAGTGGTGACATTTTAATTACTGGACATTGATAAAAGGATCTCGGTAGCCATGAAAAGCAGCGGCTCTGTTCTGCCGATCCACGCACGCTAATCAAACCGGACTGCTGTGGGGAAGCTCGAGGCCTCGGCGTACTCAAACCTTTGCCTACTGGACATACATATGGTTTATGGCTACATTTTAGAAATATAATTTAATTTTAGCCTGCTAAGGCAGCAAAAATATTTCTAGCCACTAGGGGGCATCATTAAAAACAGCCTCTTCAACACTTTAATGGTACGCTGTAAAGATTTTTACAGAAATTTCCAGGCGACAGAGATGCAATTTACAGTCAACAGTACTGACAATGTATGTAGCCTGCCATACTATTGCCTTGACGGACAGGTGACCATGCCTTGATCTTGATACCTCCTCTCTGGCATGTAAATCCTCTCCTCAGATATTTACACATCCATTAAAGCGAGACGGCCTTTCAATTTCATAAAATCAGTGAAATTTAGCTCCCTCTGAAATTTGGTCATTGTGATATCTGTTTATTTTTGTAATATCTAAAAAAAACCCAGGCCATTCTGTGGCTGGGAAGTTATTTAATTTGACGGGATTCCCGAGCAAATAATGTACATGAAATCACTCGCTTCATGCAGTCAAGCAGACAGAGGAAGTCTGTGTGCGCATGCGCAGGTTTCCCTTTGACCGTACACTGACGGTTCCATCATTCTGTCACTAAACGAACAGCTGATCACACCGAGGTGCTCGCTGACCGCCAATATTTATTAGTTTGGTCCTGTGTTTCCTTTCCTTCGCAACATAATGTCTTTTCTTCTCGCTTTGTTACTGTAGTCGGTCTTTCACGTTTCATTCGCACCCTCACGTCTTCCATTTTTCTCTCCTGTTTCAAATTTGTATCCCACAATGCCTTGTACAAACGGGGAAAGCCCACCACGTGATGCATGATGATATATCTTGAATTGCATCATGGTGAAGCAGGAAAAAATAGCACATGGCCCTAAATTCATTAATTGTTCTATTTAAAAAAAATAACATTGGAAGTCTGTGATTTGAATTCAGTAGTTTTCGGTCCACTAAACAAAAATAATTGGGTGTCGGGGAAAATTCTTTTTACAACTTCAACTTGAAAAATCTGAAAGGCAGTCTAGCTTTAAAGGCTGTCAAAACTCCAATATTGTTGAAAAATAAATAAATAAGACTGTAAAGTTGACAGTCATTTACTGGCAGTAGGGCTGGCAGTAAATTACTGTACATTTAACAAACAACTGTACAACATATCTACAGTAAAATACCGCAATGTCTTGGGTAGCACGGTGGTTTTTGCCTCACAGTAAGAAGGTTCTGGGTTCGAGCCCAGTGGCCGATGGAGGCCTTTCTGTGCGGAGTTTGCATGTTCCCTCCGTGTCCATGTGGGTTTCTCTGGGTGCTCCGGTTTCCCCCACAGTCCAAAGACATGCAAATAGGTTAACTGGCTACTCCAAGTTGCCCATAGGTGCAAATGTGTGCATGAAAGGAACTGGCCACCCTCCTGCTGCAATTCTGGCCAAGTCAACCAAACTCGGATTGGGTTCGGTAGCGATGATGGCGATGACTGCAATATCTTAAATAACACACTCCAGTAAAGTTGCTCATTTGATGCAGGATCCAACTGAGCTCAAGGATAAGGGTCTTGGACCCAACCATGGGATTTAAACATGACAACTAGTAATTGATTGCATTGCATTGATTCAGTCACTTCTACCACCAAATTAACTCACATTAATAGATTGCATTGAATGAGGATGACTTGGTTGCAGTGGCTCATTGGTACAAGTGTTGAATTACTGATCAGAAGGTGGTGTGTTCAAATCTCAGCACCACCACAGTGCCATGGTAAAGCCAGACCCTTAACTTCCATCTTCAAAGTATCCTGCACCGATACTGTACAAAAGCATCAGCCAAACAAATAAATATACTGGAATGTTATTTTATACTTTGTAAAATATTACAGGAATTTATTGTAAATGTGATGCAAAGTTTTTAAACGCAAGTTTTACAGTATTTTCCTGGTAACACTTCTGCCAGTGTACAGTATAACTGTAAAATCAACAGGCAAGACTAGATTAGTTTTTTTTTTTTGGATGTGTTTGATAGTTATGTAAAAGTCCACAAAAAGTATTGATAGCAAGTATGAATGGCATGGTCACCTGTCAATCAAAGCAAAATTATGGCAGCCTACATACACTGCACAGGAGGTGTGTCCAAGTGCATATAAGAGGTGTGAAATGAAAGCAGCTATGCGCGGGTTTGCCAGAGTTTCTGAGCTGACAAGTTTTCAATTGTTTAAGAAGAATCAAAAGCATTCACATGTATTTTTTTTTTCACATTTTCGATGGTGAGATATAAGGGCAGTTGTGTGGTGCAGCAGGGATGACTGCTGCTCAGATCACAGATCCAGTGATCACACTTCAATCCTGAGCTTGGGTTACAGTCTCTACGGAGTTTCTATGCACAATCTCCTTGTATCTTTCCTTGATGTTCTCTGGTTTCCTCCTGCTTCACAGAAACATGCCATGAGGTAGACGGTTTCATTTGGATTAAATTGCCCTGAGATGTCTGTGAAGGCTCTCAGTCATCCAGGTCATAATAAACCGTGGTTGGTAAAGAAGGCAACTGGACTTGTTTGAAATTCTTGAAGATGTTTCACCTCCCTAATCCGAAAGGCTTCTTCAGTTCTGTCTGATTAGTGAGGAGTTCCAGGTGTTTAAGCTCTAGTGGACAAAAACCAACCCTGAGGAGAGTCGTGGAGGTCCTGACGGTTGTTTTTGGTCCACTAGAGGATTAGATACCTGGAACTCCTCACTAATCAGACAGAACTGAAGAAGCCTTTCGGATGAGAGTTGAAACATCAAGAATTTCAAGCAAGTCCAGTTGCCTTCTTGACCAACCACGATTGCCCTGAGATGTGATTCAGTGTGTGAATTTGAATGAATGGAGCCCTGAGATGAACTGCATTTATGGTGCATTCCTACCTTTGATTATCTTTGGATTCACAGTCACCCTGACCAAGAGAACACACTGATGATGAATAAATTATTCTGTTGAATAAATATTCATTCATTCAGTTCATTCAATATTCATGTTGCATGTCGTTAGACTATATGGCAGTCCTGACACTCACTTCGAAATATCCCCGAGACCTGAAATATTTCACTTTCTTAAACATCTAAACTTTTGAATATATTCAACATACAAAAAAACAACCCCCCCCAAAAAAAACCCCCATAAATTTCAACCAAGCTCAGAAATATTCTAAACAATATCAAAAGTGCAATTTAAACTTAACTAGGGTTTATATATTAAGCCTCAAGTTTTGGTCGTAATATTATTTTCTCCAGAATAAAGTAATACCAAAACACATTTCAGGTAATAGAGGAAAGGAAATGTCATTATTTTTCACAATAATGACCAGGCCTGTGTTATTTGAGCTCCTACAAATGGATTTAGACGAATAAATACGCAGTTAAAAAAGCATAAGGGACACTTTTTGGATTTCTTCACAGAAAGCGTTTTCTACGAGACGCATTAAAATGGCCCTTTAATGGCTCGAAGAGCAGTTCTTTATATTAAGAGAATGAAGTGAGGTGTTTATAGAAGAGCATCAAGACTCATCAAGACACAGAACATCCTGAATGTTTCATTTACTTAGGAAATGTCGAAGGTGTGCAAACTTCCACAGCAATGTGGAGGAAAAAACAACAACAAAAAAAAACCCCACAAGAATTATGTGCCACCAGTGAATCTCACAGTTCTTAAAAACTAAGAGACCAAAATAAAGAAAAAATGTAACAGTGCATTTGGATTGAAACCTAAACAAAAACGTAATAAAGAAATGAAGATAACCGGATGACAATTTGGGAACAAAGCGACAAAACCTTCAAGTATTACACTCACTTTGGGTATAATGTTCTACGTCTCACTTTCTTTCCATCAGGTATGAACTGTTGCAACTCCTTTCGTACCCAAATGATGCGGGATGCAGTACGTGTGCCTCCAGGAACACTTCATTTCTAAAGTAACGCTGTATAAAAAACACAGCAGTACAATAAGTGCATTATGGCATAAAATGTCCTTAAGTGGCCCACGGAGTATTGTAGTAGCAGGCAGATGTGGTGGGTTGATGCAGCTGTAACACACGAGGCATGTTAGTCGGCAGCTGTCAGTGGTTAATAGAATAGTGAGCAAAAATTATTTACTCCCTGCTGTGGAATGATTACATGCTGTAGTGGAGAAGGAGGATGATGCTGATTTGAATTAAATATATCTAATAGATAACGTGGGGTCAGTCGAGTTAAAAGATTCGATTTAAGACCAATATTTATGTGCACAGGAGATTAAACAAGTGCCGAGAATAACTTTTACACAAATTGGAGGATGACAATGCACAGAAGACTTGAGTGGCGTGTTATTGTGGTTTATACATTGCATGAGCCTTCCAATGCGAGTCTAAAGGGAAACACAGAGCACTACAGTTAAATACCCTGAAGCACCAGGTTACCGTCAAAAAACACAGCAGTACTGGAAATGCTCGGGTTAAGGAGTGCTCGTTAAAGGAGATATGCAGGACCATGGCCTCACTTTTTGTTTATAAATGTCTTGAGACCTCAAGAATGGCACAGGAATAGTTTTAAGTGTTAACAATAAATCTAATATAG
>JAPEIY010000020.1:23446478-23460748 GCA_026122135.1 Cathorops aguadulce | reverse complement strand
TCATAATAGCCTAACTATTAGCCTATACAAGTGTCCCAAAAGCCTAACATAGGGTCGATGTTGGTTCAAATATTTGGCCAAATGTTAGCAAAGCTAATTTGTAAAATGAATCCCACTCAGTTTCAGAAAATGTCACAGAACGTGATGATGCCCCTGCCGCAGCAGGTGCAAGTGGTGTCAACTTGAGAGAAGGTGAGCCTATTTTAGCTAATGCAATATTAAGGAAAAGCACACCAGTGTTTCTCAACCGGGGTGCGATGCTGCCCGCCCTGGTCAAAAAATGTGCATGTGCAATATTTGCTAAGGTATCGGCGGGGGGTGGGGGGTCCATGACACTGGTTGTTTCTAGGGCCCCAAATTTGGTGCTACGCCCCTGCCACTGTCCATCACCATGAAGTGAAAATAAAATAAGAGTTTGCATCATCTTGGTTGAAACTGTCCCACACCCAACTATATGAAGGAGAATTGTTGGTTCTTTAATCGCACTGATCACACTTGTCATTTCCTTTCATTGTGTGACATAAATGTAGGACAATATTATGAACAGATCATTAAAAGCACTTGAAATTTAATGCTGTCTGTACAAAAAGTGCTTGCTGATAGAAATTCAGTGCACGAGTTTTCTTCGTAAGAAAGCAGGATGTCACAGATGGGATTATTGATGAAGTTCTCTACATGTTCATGTAGAAGTAGGAGTAACTCAAACCAATTCAAATGGCTGCTGGGAAATATAAAAAAAAAAAACAACTCACCCCACCCCAAACCTTATTTCATCTACCCAGTGGGAAATCATTAATAATCAGCAGCTGTGAAATGTATAAGAACGGTTGCTGATGCTTGGGGAAGAAGCTGACCTGGGCCTGCACGGAGTTCCTGCTCATATAATCGTATTTATTCTCTTCATAGGAATCTGTGTAGCAATTACTCTTGGAAATCCTATAAAATTCACGCAGCGTAAACTTAAGACACTGCTTAGTGTTACCCCTTAAAAGTAATCCTTTCTGTGTGTGTGTTATTTGGCAGGTGCAGTTCCTACACTGCCTGCAGCAGGCCCAGCAGGGTGGCGAGAGTGAAGTGGTGGACGGCTTCCACATAACCGAGCTGCTCAGGAAAGAGGACCCTGAAGCATTTAACATACTCTCATCTCTCTACATCGACTTCACAGACACCGGCTCAGACTACTGTGATTTCAGCGTGCAGTCCAAGCAGCGCATTATAGAGTGAGAAAAATCCAAATGTGATCATGTAGCATAAATCACTATTAAGTACTGTCTCACACGCGCGCACACACTGCAGAGCCTCAATTTGGGAACCTTAAGGGATCACCGTGGCCCCTGACCACCAGGAAAACCCAAAACTACAGCCATTGGTTTCTTACTTTGTAGTTACGCACATTAGAATGCAAATGCTTGGATATTTTCTTATTTTTGCCATTATTAGCATTCTCCCATCATTACATTCACTTGGCTGACTAGAACCTCCTCATCCCAGAAACGTGTTCATTTTGCTCGCTTTCTCTAGCCATCCCTTTCATGCCCATTCAAGAAATTTGGTGCCATTCGGATGACATTACATTTAATTGTAATATTTTTAAACACACGCACCACTTTTTTTTAGATTTGGATAAAGCAGATTTAATGAACTGAATCAAACTTTTGCTGTGGCCCCCGGTTTGAGAACCGTTGGTTTCATAACTTGGCCCTCCAGTGTTGGCTCAAATGGTTTGTAGGACATGGTTAGCCATGTTTATAAATTTATTATACTTGGAAAATTTAGATGCGTGCTGAGGTCATCTAATTTACAGACCAGACCTCACTGATGTAATACACATTCCCATGTGCTTCATGTTTTAGTGCGTCAAAGGGCCCTTAAATCAAAACGCCACCCTAGACTAACATCAGAACGCACGGTATAGGAACATTATAAATCACATAACTGAGAAAACAAAACAAGGCAGTGATTATATAAGTCACATGACTTTTACTTTGTGGGCCGTGAGTGCCAGGTTTGGTGTAAAAATGGCGCCATCTTTTGACCACCTGGTTAAAAAAAAAAGGTCTGGTCTGTTTCTTTGGACAGTGTGGACCACGAAGGCCATGTGATGAGGATAAACTATAACAATGCAACGCGAGACACGGTCCTGGATCTGCCTCTCGATCAGGTACAGCCATTCTACTCCTCCCTGAAGAGCTTTGTGGAGCTAATGAACCAGCCAGAGAACATGGTCACCTACAGGATGGAGCCAGGTCAGTCTACTGGAAAGGAAAACTCACGACACCCTTTTTGTTCTGTTCAACCAACTCACTCTATTGATCTGAAAATGAAAAATTTGGCACAAATCTTAAGAGGTTTCTTAACGAAAAACGTGAATTATTGCTCAGCATACTGACTTGCAAATGAACAACAGATTCATAACTTGGCTGGATATCTTATGTATGGTGTGTCATTTTTTTTCTTTTTTATCGAGCTAATTACACGGAAAAAGTCTTTGGTCTGTCTGGTGAAGAGGCCAACCCTTAATGGAAAACAGAGCAACATATCCAGTAGCAGTGACCAGAACATAAGTGTTTGGAAATGTAGTCTAATTCTTTCAAGTTCAGCGAGATAAATAATTATCTATTATTATGTACAGGTGACCTGGTAACCTTTGACAACTGGCGTCTGCTGCATGGCCGGAAACGTTACTTATCTGGTAGCAGGACCCCAAGACACCTAGAAGGAGCATACCTGGACTGGGATGAAGTCATGTCCCGTCTGCGCGTTCTCCGTAAAGCCGTCAACAGAGACGGCTAGATATTGCTTTTACTTCATCCGGAACACCAGTTCTGTCAGGAGTCATCGAAGCCTGAAGCTGAATTGTTGCATACTGTTTAGTTGAAATTGGATAGTTTAAGACCAGCCCCAATGTGAGATTTGGTAAATATGTTTGAGATCTACTTTAGGAGGACAAAAAAAAACCCAAAAACAACAACAACAAAAAAAAACCCTTTGAGTCCTTTTCCAACTTGATCTAAAAGTTTTGTACAGCAGGATGATCTGGTAAAAACGTGTTAGGCACCAAATTTCCATTTTATTGCACGATAAATCGTAAACTATTCGATTAACACGGCACTGGATGTGAAGCCAATATTCTCGCACCTATTACAAAATGAATTTAAAAGCCTGACTAAAAAACGAAAAACACCCAAGTGGTCGTTATATTGAACCTGCCAATATGGCTGCTCAGATTCTTAAGGAGCATTTTAGTTCTCAACTTTGTCAATGAATTACCTTATTAATATTTAATAATCTTAGGGGCCTAATGACACGAAACATTTATTTTCCATAACTTTTATTTACGTAGTGTTGTATACAACACTTCTCCACTGAACAGTATGCCTTACCACGATTTGGCAACAAATACAAACTCAGAACTATCCGTATCCTGCTCTAGTGTGCATCATTCCCCACTGTATAACTCAACTATGAGGAGTTTCCCTGTTGGAGACTTAATATGCATGATATGTAAAATAAAGTGGCAAACCATTACCATTACAGCTGGGACTTTAGACCCCCCCCCCAAAAAAAGCAAGCAACAGGGCAATGGATTTTGCAAGGAATTACTGTAGGGGCAGGGTGCCAGGTAGCTTTGTTGTGTGTAGTTGATGTTGATTTTAAAAGTAACCAAGTAAATTACACAGGGAAATTAATACTCAAGTCTGAGTGAAAAATACTGTAGCAAGGGTGTGTGGAAGAAGAGTCTGGAGACTAAAATCTTAGTTTCTCAGTCGTTAGCATGTGCTACTTGTGCTCGATAGCACTAGCTTGGCTGCTTTATTGGCATTTGCTAACACTACTGATGAATGCTACACTGGCTGGAAGGTGACTTCGCTGCCGTGCTAACGGTGTCAATTTGCAGTTAAGCTAGCATTGGCCTTCGAGAAGGCTGAAGGGAAAACATTCTTGGTCCCTCCCACTATAAATCAAAGTCTGATTGGTTAATTCATCCGTCACTTTCTACATAAACCTACACTGCCATGGCCTTCTGTCCTGGCAATGAAGACCTAACCAATGAGTGAGCCAGCTCGAAACTCTTCTCAACCTAGAGACAACAAACAAAATCTCATTGGATAACTAACTAACTATTTTAATGGTTTTAGGACAGTCACCCTTTCATTTCTGAAGCTAATTTGATAGAAAATGAAGCCAGATCAGTATTAGAAGAGAATCATTCCAATGAAATTATGAAAGAATGAAAGCAATTAAGTGCAACATTTGAATTGGTGATATGTTTGGGCCGTCTATGAATGCCTAAAAGGCCCCGACAGTTCCCCCCCTCGTAAAATACTACTCAAAAGAAATTTAAACTCTGTGGAAAGTGTAACTTATCTGATGTTAAAATACACGTCCTGGACCACCTTTCTCCCATCAAGTGAAAGCAAGCACACTGGTTAATGGCAGTATGCACACCAAAACAAAAAGGTGCTAATAGTTTAATATTTAGTCAAAATAAAGAGAAGGAAACTTTCACTTTTCTTCTCAAAACACCCAAACTTTTACTCTTTAGGTGTAAAAGAAGGACATTATGCTATAATGTCTTAAAAGATGCTTGTGCTGGTAGAGGAACAAGTCCTGCCCAAAGCAATAATCAGGATGTCCGTGTGACCAGCTTATTATTGATTCTTTGTACTATTTATTATTTTTTTAGCTTTAGCTCTAACCTCAGTTTGTGTGGTACCTGGGATGGAATGGTAACCAAATTCAGCACGGATAAACTTGGTGGTGGGAAATACAGCACCACTACGTGAATACTTTGCGCAGTTCAAGTTATTTGGAATAAAGTGGGTTTATTTTCATAAACTTGATTATAAAATCTGCACCTGCAATGCAAAAACAGTCGTGTTCTGTTCTATTTATGTTCAAGTTTAATGACGGGTGTGACAACTGTGTGCTTTTAGCAGCTCAGAGAACAGAACTGCTCTTATTTAGGTTAGAGAAAGAAAAAAAAAAACAGCACCAATGTTGAAACATCTTCCATTAAAGAGTAGCATGTGTGTGTGTGTTTTTTAAGGTATAATGTTATAACTACTGAACACCAGGAAAGCTCATGGACTTAGTTTTTCCTTTGGCAGGGTCAATGCATGATCTTTGTAACTTTTTAACCTCAGGTGTCTTAAGTGAATGTTTGCGTGATTCAGAAAAATCTCAGTCACACTGTATCCAGACTTAAAACTTTTCAGGATGAGCTCAGTGCTGCTAGCGAAGCGCATTTATAATCTTAAAACTAAAGCTTCTCAAAAGGAGATTGTGTACGAGTTTTGGAATGTTGCGGTGAAGTACTTAAATCTAGAGCAGCACATTTCATAACATTAACCCTACAGTCCACTTGTATTTTCAACACCCGCTTGTCAGCTGGATAGAAACGAGCGGTCACACCCTTGAGTGCACAGTGAACTTGTTTCCAGATCCAATTCCTTTGAACTATGTACAGTAGACTCATTGGTTTGTTATCTAGCTTGTAATGTTCTGTTTGTCAAGTATAAAATATAACCAATAATCAATCAAATGCAATAAATCTATTTTAAATAGCATTTTTATGAACATACACTTGTGTCATTTTAGAAAGAGAGTTGCATCGGCTCATGGTGTTCCATTACCTCAGTCCATTAGACCCGACTTGTCGCTCTAACATGTGGCGTGAAGACTGGAACACCCTTTAAAGACGAAGACTTTGATTCCCTAAAAGAAACAAGAGAATAAAACCAACCCCACATTCATTCTAACTGAACAGAAAGCAGAAGGATCAGATAACGACCACTTATTTGGGTTAAACATCTTTTATTGTCATATTGCCAAAGCTGTACAGGTTCTATAAATACTTTTTAAACACTGAAATATTTACATCCAACATCTCGAGTTTCCTTTTCCCTCTGGTCCTCAGTAGTAAGAGGAACCCAATGAAAAGACCTGACAAGCTCAGATGCTACAGTATCTGTTTCTCTCGGTCACTCAGCATTCGCACCAAAACATTCGTCTTTGGAGACTCTTTGACCTGCTGAATCAATCAAATCTTGTGCTATTTACAACTAAGCCTACAGACCACGGGCCTTTAAGACCATCTTAAAATGATTGCTCTTCATTGAGGCGCCATTTTCTACATACACTTTCTGAAATGGACAACTATTTAAAATTAGAACACCACATAAAAGAACATTAAAAATGCGTATCAGTGACTTTTGTAGGCACACTCCTCATGTGTAACACACACACACACACACACACACACACACACACACACACACACACACACACACACACACAAGCAAGAAAATAATTTAAATGGGATGTTTCTTTAAATTACATACTGTATGTAGATTCTCTCAGTGATTTGACGACAGGACATCAGACACCTACGAATCCATATCTGAACACGAGATCTCCAAAATCAGCCGTTTCGGCATTCACACATTCAATGCCTCCATTACTGCGGTTCAGAAACGCATTCTCTCTCTCACTCTCACACACACATACACACACACACAGGGGACAGTGGAGAACTTGTTCTTCATACCCACTACAGTATTGCACATCTACAACAAACCACGGTTTGTTTTAAAACATTAAATTTCTTCTTTAAACATTGCGCCAGTGAAATGTACAGCATGTTTTTCGTATTACTATTCAGTGTGTTTTCTTTTTCTCCTTGTTTTTACAGCAACATGCAATTTATCACAGCTGTTCACAGACAGTTTTACAGTAAAACTAGTACAGTAGGCTCGAGGCAAAGCTAAAGCTGTACACACACCTTGGACGAAATACAGCAGAAGGAACAGGCTGAATGAAACACTGAAGTACTCCGGTCACCTGCTATGGCTCACATCCATGAGTGTGCGCGCACACGCTCCGTAGCCTCAAAACGTAGCATTTTAAATAGTCATTGGACAGGACAGATCTGTTCCCAGTGACTATACAGAATTATTTTTCTGGGATTTCTAAAGACGGGTTAAGGAAAGGGGAAGCTGGAGCACTTGCTAGGACAGAGGGCACTCTTCTGAACATACCAGTGCTGACTTTAGTGTTGGCAATGGTTTGGATGTGGGCACCTCTGTTCACATGCAAGAGAAGGGGACAGCAGCACGGCAATATGGCTCACAAGAGGTAAAAAACGAGGACGGTGCTGAATAGGAGTTGAGGAAAGATCTGCAGTGGGTGTGGTTGCTGTGTGGAAGGAAAACTGTATTATTATACTTGTCGCTGATCTTGATTAACTACTTTGAGTGTGTGGATAAGTGTAAGGAAGAGTGTCCAAGACAGCCAGGTAAGCCAGAAGCTCAAGACAGCAGTAAAGAAGCAGATGTGTGGATAATCTGGAGAATAAGTTATAGTGTAGCTTTTACAGTGAGGTTGTGGACAAAGCCAGAATATAATACAGCAGGCAGAAGTGTGCACTAGCTGGGTAACGGGCGAGGGGACAGCATCTTGGGTTTGCCCTCTGCCTCCTTCCCCTTCACTGCAGCCACGTAGGAGAAGAGACAGAGCACGGAGTAACAGATCTGATGTGCCTGAATGAACAGACGAGAGGAAATGACACCTAGTTTAGGCGAACTCAATACTATAATACTCGAGAAAATATTGAAACATCATATTCTTCATTGAATAAAATATTTACTGGCTCGTTTTATCTTACCATGGGAGTTTTGTACTTATGGATCACCACTTCTTTAGTTTCAGGAACTGAAAAATCACATGTGAGAGAAAAACAAGAGTTTGGAAGTGGTAAGAAAAGAGGAGAGAGCATGAGTGAGCGAGAGAGAGAGAGGAGAGAGAGGGGGCCCATGGCAGAATCAACAAATTGTTAAAAACACATTATAATCTTTATGTTCATTTCTATATAAACTACAGAAACATTCTCTCATTACACTCGTTGTCCAGGTAAACCTACCATATAGAGTTACGATTACTGACTGCTGCCATGCAATTTATCAACTACTAGAGTTAAAGAAGCAGCTTTGGGATCTAAAAGTCGCTGGTCTGATTCCCTGGACCAGCAGAACTGGCTGAAGTGCCCTTGAGCAAGACACCTAACCCCGAACTGCTCCGGCATAAGTGGTGGCGTACCTTGTGTCTGATTAGCCGAAGAAAAACTGATGTGATTAATTGGTGTGGGTCGGTAAAAGTAAAAATCAGCTACTTCCTGCCCCGGTCATCTACAGAAAGGTACAACTGCTGACCAGGTACAATTTGAAGAGTCGGTTATTCTCAGCACAGTTCTGACACTGGCGTAGTAGAGACAATACTGTGAGTGGCACTGGAATGAGTGTAGCAGGTGCCGCAGTGTTCCTGAAGCTTTAAACATCTCGGCGACATTACTGGGTTGAGAACCAAAAATATCCTGCCAGCTGACAGTGCTAAGTGGATGATTAACGCAAGATAGATATATATATATATTCCCCCAACTGGACCAAGAAGGTAGGCGAGTGTCATAAAATAGCCAGGTAGTGCTTAAAAAAAACCTAAAAAAAAAAAAAAATCCAGCAATGATGTAGTGCCTGATGCACTCGTATTAGTAAGATGCGTACATACTACCATGTCAGTGTCATCTCTGTGTCGAGAATATTCCACATTCACAATGCCTGGTCATTAGTGGTCCTGTGGTGGTGTCTTTCTACTCGAGAGAGGCTGACACACACTTGGCTGTTGGCATGAAGGCAAATGCCATAGCTGTTTTGCGATAACACACAACCTTGACTGTTCTATTACAGTTCACAAGGAAAATTTTCCAGTTCTTCTGCCAGAAATTAGCTCCACCAAGTTCTTTCGTGCTGTGCAGCAAAGCAATAATACTGCTATTTGGAAATTAAACAGATTTAGTTGGGTGTGGAAATTAGCAGCTACTCCAAGTGTCATTAGCTGGCTCCTCAGCAAAACAGCTAATATCAGGTGTCAGCATGAACAAGAAAAAGACCACTGAGGAGATCATTTCTGAGCAACATCTGTGGAAAGCTTTCAGAGAAAGTGTGACCGTGTGAGGGAGAAGTTTCCTTTTTCATGACGATTTACTGGAAATGAAGCTGTATTGAATTTGTTCGCCATCTAGTGGTAGTGGCTAGACTTCCGGCTAAGGCCAGGGTTTTTAATAATAATAAAATATGGTCACTCCCTTGTTCTGAATCTGACCAAAGTAATTTTTTCAAATTTTGATATTTAGCCATTCAAAACTGTTTGCGGTGTCAGAACCATTGCTATTAGGGTAATATCTCACTGGGCTGCGACAGCCCGCGACTAGTTGGAGAGACAACAATTGCGATAAAATATGCGAATTAGCGACAATTTTCACTTGGAATCACAGTGAATTGATATTCGCATAATTTTACCGCAATTGTTCTCTCTCCAACTAGTCGCAGGCTGTCGCAGCCTGGCTTTCCCTCGGCAGGCAGGGAAGTACAGGAAGCCTCACGGAAACTGACTTGAGAAGGGTTCGCAACGGCTTTGCGACACATTCGTGGCTATTTTGAGAGAAATTTTGTCGCACTAATTTTTTTAACGTGCTGAAAATTTCAGCGACGAAGGAGCGATACTTTGTGATTAGTGCAAGGAAATTGAGAAGCCCCCACGAATGTTTCAAGACACTTTTGAAACTCTCTCGCGAATGACGTTCGCAAGCTGTCGCAGCCCAGTGAGATACTGGCTTTACTTGGCAACCCATGGGACAAATGTGGCAGCCCTGCAAGAACACTTTCAACCAATCAGATTGCATGGTCTGTTGTATGCCACTAAAATTGCTCCTATATGGCAGGTTTACCGAATAAAATGGTCAAAAAAGTTTAGCTAAGGTAGATATACTTTAAATACTGGCAAGTAAGTGGATAATCATTTTATCCACATTCACTGGATATGAGCAATCACGTGCTCTGATTGGCTATTCTACTACTAGGCTATCAGGCCATATACTGTGAGTAGAGAAAAACAAAACGGCAGTGTGTGTTAAACCAACTAAGGACTAAATACAAACTACTTGGAAATCCCCCACCCAACAAAAATAAATAGTAGTATTTGATGGCAAAAATGTCTTTTTTTTTATTTTTCAAGAATTATTATTATAGCAGCATTTTTCACAAATCGTTACCGTCATTTCACCGGCTCGTTTACATTCCAAGCAGAAATTATTTTGTCGGACGTTTTGTATAAACTTATTTATCGAATTTGCAAAAAAAAAAAAATTTGGTTTCTCAAAATCCAGTGAACGTGGATAGAATAAAACAGTTATTCCATGACATCGAGTCGTTCATGAGCTGATAGCCAACAGTGCCAAGTCGGGTATAAGCCATGCACGAGGAGATTGATAATTATAATCATTATCAAAACCTTAAGTCTATTCATCAAGAATCCGTAATGAATCATTTCTTCAAACGACTTGGCCAGTTAAAGTAATGGAACACAACCATCATAACAGTTCAACAAAGCATTCAGTGTCTCTACAGGATTGTTTTCACACGCAACCATTCCCTGCTAGGCTCAGAGCACAGAGACCATTAGTGGAACATCAAGAAAAGACAAGCAAACTCCTCCACTGGGGGTTAGAGAATGATAAACAGCCTCAGAGCAAGAGACGCGTTTTAGAGATTGCCAGCCTTACAACAGCTCATGGAATGATTACTGGTACAAGCGAAAGCACATGATTTTAGCAAAACGGTGGACAGCCAAGGGCATGGGGATGAGAAAGACAACCATCAGTCAGTTAGAAAGGATGAATGAAAGAAGTGGAAAGAGGAGTAGAAAGATTAAGGTGACAAGCACTTTACCTGCTGGAGAATGAAGGTTTTCATAGCAGCAAAGATGAGGGGCGCATTACAAAAAGGAAGCACAGAGACACGGCAGTAACCCTATCTAATCCTGAAGCTCAAACTACACCACCAAAAAGCGGAGAATAAACCAACGACAAGAACTATCGTACAGCATATGACTCAAGCAAAATAAACCAGGAGTTCATCCCTCTAAAACTTGATCTGGCTTCACAAAACAATTTAAGCCACACACATTTCTCAATCTAGGATAAGGCTAAAAACATCGGGGTTGGAGAGAGGAAAAAAAAAAGCCAAAGAACTCAATTTCAACAAACAAACATTTCTACTATGAAACTGATGTCGTGTTAACCAACAAAGACTGACTGTCTCTCACTCCGTCAGTGACCGAGGCTGCTCCGAGTTCTACGGTTCTCTTCACACATCAAGTAATGACAAAAAGCTGGACATTATAGCTAGAAATATTAGCGTGATGTGAACTATCCCAATCTGAGCTGTGATTATAGCTGTAGTCTGGTTTACTGCCGTGTCATGTACAGGCCGAGAATCAGGATGGGGGTAATTACCAAATTCCTCCAGGACAAAGACTCCCTTCACTGTATTGCACTTTTTAATGTGATTCAGCTCTATGAAAACCTAAAATGAAAGAAAAACAAAACAAAAGAGCACACTGTTAGCAACTTAATCACACTTGTGGAAACAAAAAAAATAATAAAAAACAAAAATAGTGATAGAAATGACAATTTGGACAGTCAGTAGACAGTAAAACAGGGAGAAATGAACACAGCACATAATAAGCAAGCTCTGTAAAAGCTACCGGAACTCAAAAGGACTACAGAGAGGGGAAGTTTCCATGCTGAGAAGCTAACATGGGCCGAATGAATGATGGCTGGACGTGCAAGTCAGAGTATGATCACAAGTGTCATAATTCATTAAACTTTTTACATCAGACCTGATTTATCCAGCAGTAAAGAAATAAATGAAAAGTGTAATCGATATTTTCCTGAATTTACCAGCGAAATCAGCATTAAAAGTAAGCGCAGTGGTTGTATAAATTTTTGTATACATGGAAGATGGGAATATTAATGAAAACTTAAGATGATCTAAGGCCCATGTGAAACACACATGAAAAATTCCACCATCCAAACAGGAAAAAAAAAAAAAGACAAGAAATAAAATAAAAATAAATCAAGGTCAGCTACAACAGCTACAAATGGAGAAAAGAAAGAAAGAAAAAGCCAATGGAAAAACATGACCCGCCAACAAGCAAAGACAGCAGAGGTGGTGTACCTTCCGCTCCTTGCAGGGAGAGAGAGCATGGGAGAGAAACGCTTTGGATTATTATCGCACAAAAGAGCACAAAAATAAACCACCCACTGGCACTACATCCCCCCAAGAATCAGTAACTAAAAAATAATCAAGAAAAAAAAAAAGATTAAAATGCAAACAGAACAAAAAACGTTTTATTAACGGGTCATTGTGTTCCAAGTTGTTTTTGAAGCCTTGCTGTAATCCCACTCCATTGCCCTCCATGCCTCCTCCGCCAGCAGTGCGGACTGGCAACCTCAGGGAAACAAACTGCAGCACAGAAGCAGCATCTACACAACGCTTACACAACATCCACCTACTACACACCTGAGCTGAACAACTTCAACGATACAAAACTTTCAGGTTGGATGGAATTGGCGGAATGGAAGTTAATAATCCCTCATTCTTTACACTGATGCCGGATGAGGTCTAACTTAAGATCATGGGGGGAAAAAATGCTGTGGATAAATAAACAGATAAGGATCTTACATTTGTTAAACTGTAAAGGCCCGTCCTACAACACCGATAACTATAAAACTATAATGATAAATCGGTCCCCTGCAGTTTATATGGTTGGTGGTCACACCAGACCGATAACGATCCCTATAGCCCAGGCCTGGGTTTATCCATATCACTGGGATTCCTTCTGGAGCCATTTTTCCAGGCCTGGACCTGATCCGATAAAACATCTGGCCAATCAGGTAACTGTTTACATGAGACATTGTCTGAGCATGTGCTCTTTTTCCTGAGCATCTTTGTAAATCCTTGTTGCATCATGAAGTCACGGAATATGGATTCATGGGAAAAAAAAAAAAACAGATAGAACTCGATGCCAACGGCGTCGATGGGGATGCCTCCGCCTGGTAGACACGCCTTAAGTTGTGATTTGGGGATGGACGTGTGACCTCACAGTAATCTTGACCTGGTGAAATTACTTGTATTAGCCTTGGAGATATTGGGCTGATAGAAGTAGCGAAACATTTTACTTTTTATCGTTTCTTTCACAACTTGAAACAAAGAATTATGACAAACTAACGTCGCTTACACTAAAATATCGAGGGAGATTTGTAATAAAAACTTTACGGTCGGCAATTTCGACACAGAAATTCTCGATTGGTTGGGTTACCGGAAACACTTTTTTTTTGGCCTAATATGTTCAGAAAAAAAAAATGCTACCACTAAGAGTCACTGAAAGCAAGACTGTAAACCTGGGCTTTAAAACTTTTCTTCAAGCTGTTCACTGAATCCGATGAAACCGAATGTCAAGTCACTGGGGGGATGATTCCAAAGTGGAGGGGTATGGATAACGCGCACCCTCTGTTTACTTTCGTCATTAGTCCTTGATTTCACCATGAATTCAAAAATATACTCAGCAGCTTCTCCTGCCTCTGTGTAAAGCCTGGGACATGAGCATGACCCGTTCACTCTCCAATGACTCCTGGAGGTCAGTGGTGACCTGTACGGTCTGTACACAGGACTATAGAGAAAGCGACAGATTGACAGCACTGACGTCAACATGGAACCTGCAATGTTATTATTCAGACCCATGTGTACCTGGCAGGTAACGTCCCGCTTGCCGCATGCACCACACCGGAACGTGTCCGACCTCTTCACCTCGGGCTGCTCGCAAAAACGTGTCATTTTTCAGCTCGGGGAAGTCTTTTGGGCTGTGAAGTGAAACAGTGCTATTAGAAAGGTGCATGACTCAAACTCTTGATTCCTACAATGCAGCGCGAGAGAGAGACATATCTCCCAGTTCAGCTGCCTCTCCCTCTTTCTTATTGTAATCACAATCAACAGTTTGAAGGTGGAGAGAGAAGATAAGACCTTCTCACAACTCAGAAATAACGGTCCGATTCCTCATGAAGTCACACTGCAAGCAGGGTCCGGTTTAATGTACTACAAACAGAGCTCTTTATTATTCTCACAGGCACGATTATAACATTAATAGAGTTAAAAAAAAACATCAGACATGGAAAACAGGCAAATTTTGCACTCTTCAAAGTCTGATCAGATCTAACAGAGCGCTCTTTATAGTCACAGGCATTGTCTGAACATTTACAGTGCCTTGAAAAAGTATTCATACCCCTTGCCTTCAGAAGTCTCTAATTAGTTAATAGAGTCCTACTGTGTGTAATTTACTCTCAGCATAAATACACTTGTTCTGTGAAGGCCTCAGTG
>JAPEIY010000020.1:22490484-22501640 GCA_026122135.1 Cathorops aguadulce | reverse complement strand
TTAGGATTTTCCCACTCTGGGACCCGTTTTCAAAAAATACCGCTTTCACACCTCGAAAAAGCCAGATCCGTCTGGACCCGAGGCCGAAATGATAAAGTATTTATGCGGATTTGACAAAAACGTACTCGTGTGGACGGGGCCTTAGTTGAGCGGTTCTTGGCATAATATGGATTACTACAGTTGAGGAATAGGGCTATTTACTGTATTTTTAGTATTTACTGTTTACTGTTTGAGCTTATACGCATTAAGAAGGCAAAAAATTGCACTAATTAACTTTTGACAAGGCACATCTGTGAATTGAAAAACATTCCAGGTGACTACCTCATGAAGCTGGTTAAAATAATGCCAATAGTGTGCAAAGCGTTATCAAGGTAAACGCTGGCTACTTTGTATTTTAAATTTTTTTTTTCACATAATTCCATATATGTTCCATATGTTATTTCATCATTTTGAAGTCTTCGGTATTGTTCTACAATGTAGAAAATACAAAATAAAGAATAACCTATCAATGAGTAAGGGTGTGCAAACTGTTGACTGGTACGTTATGCTTATAACTAATTTCATCTTGTTCCTCATATGATTTTGGAGGAAAGTTCAACAATAAAAAAAACCTTCTTGGTTCTAATAAATAGTAATAATGTAACTGTATACATTTAAATATGAGCCTAATATTTGAACTGGAGGTGGCACTGATCCGATGCCCTGGCTCAGCATTGGGCCGATATCAGCAATAAATCTACAAATAAATAAAATGGTGGATCGGATAGCAGAGAAAAGAAAGAATGAACCTGAGCCAATCCTGTAACAAATGGAAAAGATTTATTTTGGAACTGTGAATGCTTACATACTGTATAAAGAGACTTGCTTGTATTTTTTCTTAAGATTTATATATCTATATATCCTTTATTTTGTTTGCAACATAAGTGTATTTTGTGTGAAAGCTGTGGTCTTGTGTCACTCATACTCTGAATACTGTATTTTTTTTTTTTTAAAGTGCTTCAGTTTAAAAAAAAAATTAAATAAATTTAAAGTTCAGTAGTTTTTCAAGAAAGCAATATCAGATGAGTATGGCTATCAGCTGAGAATGAAGATCTCAGTATCAGTGTCGGAAAAGAAATAGAAGTATTGTTCCATCTCTAATTTCAACACTTCATGATGTGGAACTGTCCAGCTGTTTTAAGTTTGGAAAACTCTGATTTAGTATTTCCAAAAGATCTGATTTTCAGCACTTTTTCTTTGATCCAAGTGCATGATTGAAAAAAAAATGAATTGATTAATTAACTAATAGCTTTTTTCACTCTGTGATGGTACAAAAAGAAAGATAGTCCGTGCGTATCCTGTGATCGAAGGCTTATTCTCAGTCCTGTCGAAATCAAAACTTGTGTCTCAAATCAGTGACCTAATATATGAGCTAATACTTAAACTATGCACTATTAATGGCTCATAAACGAGACGTTCGTTCTGTAAATGTAATGAATCCAACAAGTGTTTATTGAACATTACTGATGTGAGCTCGCTGAATTAATCATCAGTGTTTTCTGTACTTCATGTTCATGTTCAGTTCATTTATAAATACAGCGTATAAATGAGCTGGAAACTGAAGAGGCGACACACACGAACTCTACTGCCATCCTTAGTTATGTCTTAACTGCTCCGAGTCCCTCGTCCTCCTTTTGCGGTGCATGATGGGAAAGGATTTTGACTGCACTATATTTGTTTAGATTTATTTAGTACATAAGTAGGTGATTTGAGACACATCCATAGTCTGTATAGAAACACTGGAATAGCATTAATGCTCTCGGAATAACATCTGTATGTGTGTGTGTGTGTGTGTGTGTGTGTGTGTGTGTGTGTGTGCATATTTCAAAAGAGACATTTTGAGCTCTACTTAAAGAAGGCACACCAACATGTAAGCCTGAGGCTGTGCATGGAAGTTGGAGGGCACGCACACACACACACACACACACACACACACAAGTGTGCTAGCGACATGGGTTTTGAAGAGGAACACTTTAAAGATCGTGTTTGTAGCGTTTGCTCATATCAGAGAGAGGCACTCCATCCTTTCATGCGCTCCCCTCGCTCTCTCTCTCTCTCTCTCTCATCTGCTCAGCCAGCCCTTTTATTATTTCTCTCTCCTCTCTTGCTCTCTCCCCGATCTCTTTTTAATTAATTACAACCTGGGCCAGTGACGGAGTGAGTGAGCTTTATCTTCCCTGCCTCCACACCCTCACTGTGTCGCAAGGAAAGAGAAGGAACCGAGACAGACAGCGAGAGAGACAGAGAGAGAGACAGAGAGAGAGAACGTGAGAAAGCGAGACTGACCGAGAGAGTGAGAGGACATGCCACACGCCAGTGCCTTCCCCTTCTTCCACTTCCTTCCTTTCCTCCATACCATCGTTTTTTATTTCTTCTCCCTTCTCTCCCCGCGCCGACAACCCCGAGCAAGTGCTAGCAAGGGTCATATCTTTTTAATTATCTTTCCTGCCTTTGATTAATTATTCCGTCTGACAATAGCGTGTTTCTAATGCTTTTCACCTGCCTGCCTTGATTGACAGCGCCTCTGTCTGAGTCAAAGCAAACAGCTGCTGCCATGATTGCCTAGCAACCAGGAGGTGATGGATGAGACCCAAAGATGGATGGCCACAATAAATCATGTCTCCTGCTATAAAACAGAGAGAGAGAGAGAGAGAACAAGGCAGGGACAGGGGGACAAGGAAAGGGGAAAAAGAGCAGGCAAAAACAAAACAACCTTTTTCACTATGTCCTGCTCTTACTCTTCCTAGCACAAGTTTTGTTCTCTCTGTCTCTCTCTCGCACATCAGATTTCATAAAGGTGAGATTTGAGACATTTCTCTGGCCCTGCATCAGCACTCACTTCAGAAGAAACCGAACCTGGCTCGTCTGCTCATGTTAATGCTGATTTTCCCACAGTACTCTCCTTAACCTTAAAGGGATACACCGCCATTTACCGACCTGAACCTTTATCTTACACGTATCAACAATTCACCACAAACTGCACTTTCGGCCTGTTCTCCCGTCCTGAGAAAAGAGCCGAAAACCTGTTTACTGGAAACTCACTTGTAATAGAAGATTAAGGGCACTTGTTCAACTTCTTCAATGAACTAGGCTTAACCGTTGCACCGTGCAACGGCAAGTGTATCCCCCGTACGCCCCGTCATTCTGAAGGTAAACGGACAAAACCTCACCCGGACAAAATATTTTTGCACCCATCAGAGTCGAGAATTTCAAGATATCATCACCGTTTCCGATAGGCGTTGAGCCGAAAGAAATCAAATAAGAATTGCAAGTTGTAGAGCGTTTACAAGCAAGTGTCTGCGGACGTGGCGGCGGATGCGGCGGACGCGCAACCGACGCAAATCCATAGTATCCCCCTACGTCGTACGGGGGATACAATAAAACGTGTTTTACTCGAATGAGGAAAGGCACGAGAGTCTGTCTTTATTGCATTTTACAGCCAGTAGCTCCAAGTTTCTTTCTGGAGTAAAAAAAAATAAATAAAATCCAGCCACTTACTCTTCAAGTTTCATGCTATTCATGAGCGATCAGGCCATAACTCTGTTGATATGTTGATATTCATAACTATAAAGTCTTCCAAAGCACCATTCCTCAATGAAAAAAAAAAATGATGCAAATGCAGAGTAAATAACTGAAGAATTCATGAAAATGTTCCACACCAAAACAACAACTGCCCTTAGGCTTGTTATAAGTGAATTGCAAGTCAACAGGTTTTTCTTCCTCTTCTTCTTCTTTTGGTTATTGTTCTTTACCCAGTACAGGTAAACGCATAAAAAATTATTGTTTGTGGTAATATCTCACACACTACACATGCCCTAGATAGAGGTTAGGTTGAAAAACACTGGAGTATCTCTTTAAAGCCATTTCGAGTGTGTCATAGGGCAGCATTTGTCATATGTGGGGAATGTTTTAGATGCTGGGAAACAAGTACGACAATGGATCCAAGAACACCCACAATATCCCACAATGAGCTTGCATGCAATGCATGACTCAAAGCAAAATAATTAATCAGATGCTATGCAATACAATCAGCTCTGTAATACTTCATACATCTCCAGAGCCTAACAATGCAGAAATGCATCAGCGTTAAGCGCTCGACTGGTTCACTGAAAAGGATGGGCTGAGATGAATGAGGTGCGATTCACAGATGCAGGACAAATCTCAGACACACAGTACACACCTATCCTATATACCCTAGACCTCCTAAATATCCTATATCTAGCCGTGTGTGTGTGTTGTGGTATATGGACTGAGTGTGATGTCGGTTTAAGCAGCAGGACTCTCGCTTCTCAGGTTCATGTGTCATTAGAGCATCAAGCGTGCCACAAAAGTGTGTGTGTGTGTGTGTGAGAGTGTGTTTTCTAAAGGTCGACTTCATTTCCTCCTAATGAAGCCCAGCTGTTCTCGTTCCTTCCGCCGCCATGACGACAGTGGTCACTCCGTCCTGAGGGGCCATCCAAAAAATTAACGACCTCGACGAAAAAACGTGTCAGCGACGCAACTTAGGGGACATAAAAACACGAGGTTACCAAGGTTATGGAACTGTGGCTATGATAAACAAACTCACTTTGTGGTTTGTCCCCCCTCCCACCCTCTTTTCCACTTTTATTTTAGACCTTTTCAGGCAAAGGCGGACTTTTTTGTTGTTGTCTTTTTTTTTTGTGAGCGGGAGCGAGGGAGTAAGCAAGTGATTGTGGCTCCTCTGGTATCTAGTAACAAACAAGACGAGAGCTGTCCCCATCCATCAGAGGAAGCCCGCGTCATGGCCTAGCAAAACCGCCCCCCTTCCTCACACACATACACACACATGCACACACACATCCATCCCGCCGCCCAGCCCTTCACACACACAGCTCAGGTTACAGCTTTACACGGCCAGTCTAAATAATATTCAAAATGATGAATGACGTGGCCAGGCCTGTATCCATCATCCATCTCTTTTTTTTTAAGGAGCATCCATCTTCGGTAATGCTCCTTTGAATCATGGGAAAGCGAGAGAGCACCGATTCACTCGTGTAGGCCCCTTGAGAGACGGCAGGAGGCAGCGAGAGAGAGCAGCGCAAGGAGTAAGAGAAGAGAAGGAGGGCATGGGGTGTCGGGTTTTGACTGATACATGTCGTCTCGTTAGGGCGAACGCGCTGCACCAACACACGCGAGATACACAAATACACACAGTTTGTCTTACTATCCTTTTGAGGACTCTGACACCATTATTAATGCAGCTAATTAATGGTACTGTATGGCTACAACTAAATCTAACTCTGACCTGAACATCTGGAACTAAAAGGAAAACTTTTAGCACTTCTATTTTTTTTAAAGAAATAAAGAGACAAACTTACAGAAACTGATTCTGATTAACTGTTTTTCAAGAACTACATTACAAGCAGCTGCTATTATAACGGTTTAGAATTTAAGAATATTCCAAAGTGGGATTTGTTTTAAGGAATACTCAATGAAACATCAGACAAAAACATTATAACAATCAAACAAGTGTAATAAATACAATAATAAATATAACAGAACTGAAACAGTCATATTATACACACACACACACACACACACACACATATACACGCTACACGTACTCATTAGACACACACACACACACCACATACTCAGCATGCACACTACGCATACACACTACACATACTCAGTATGCACACTACACATACACACTGCACATACTCACTACACATAATACATGTGCACACTATACATACACACTACACATACTCCACATACTCAGTACACATACTACACGTGCACACTACCCACACACTACACATACACATACACACTGCACATACTCCACATACTCAGTACACATATTACATGTGCACACTACACATACTCAGTACGCACACTACACATGCACACTACACATACTCATTACACATACATACACACACACTACATATACACACTACACATGCTCATTACACATACATACACACACACATTACATATACACACTACATGTACTCATCACACACACTACACATATTGAGTACACATACTACACGTACACACTTACATACTTACTACACATAGTACACATACAACATTTGCACACTACACATACACACTATACGTACTCCACATCCTCAGTACACATACTACACGTGCACACTACACATACGCACTACACATGCTCATTACACATACATGCACACACACACTACACGTACTCATTACACACACACACACACACACACACACACACACACACACTACACATACACACTACACATACTCAACATACTCAGCATGCACACTACACGCACACACTACACATACTCCACATACTCAGTGCACATACTACACGTGCACACTACGCATACACACTACACATACTCCACATACTCAGTGCACATACTACACATGCACACTACGCATACACACTATCCATACTCCACATACTCAGTACACATACTACATGTGCACACTATGCATACACACTATGCATACTCCACATACTCAGTACACATACTACATGTGCACACTACACATACAAACTCCATATACTCAGTACGCGCACTACACATACACACTGCACATACTACATGTGCACCCTACACATACACACTCCACATACTCCACATACTGAGTACACATACTACACATGCACACTACACATACTCCACATACTGAGTACACATACTACACATACTCACTACACATACAACATGTGCACACTGCATGTGCACACTACACATACACACTACACATACTTATTACACATACACACTGCACATACACATTACATATACACACTACACACACTCATTACACACATTACACATACACACTACACATACTCATTACACACACACTATATACAGTGTGTGTAATAAACGTGTGTATATACACACACACGCTTATTACACATACACACACTACATATACAAACTACACATAATCCACATACTCATTATGCATACTACATGTACACACTACACACACTCATTATACATACACACTGCACATACTCATTACATACACACACTACACATACTCATTACACACACACACACACACACACACACACACACTACACATACTCCACATGCGCATTATGCATACACACTACACATGCCCCACATACTCATTACACATACTACACATACTCATTGTACATACACACTGCACATACACACTACACATACTCATTACATACACACACTACACATGCTCATTACACATACTACACATACTCATTACACATACACGCTACACATGCTCATTATGCATACTACACATACACATTACACAGACTCATTACACATACTATACATACACACTACACCTACCCATTACATATATTACATGTACACACTACACATACACACAACACATAAACATGCCACATACACAATACATATACACACTACACAGAATTCATTACATGTACACTTTATGCATACTACACGTACAAACTCCAAGTACACATTACATATACAAACTACATGTACACAGATACACACTACACATACGCAATGCACACACACACTACCTATACACATTACACATACATACTACATGCACACACTACCCATACACACTACATGCACACACACACACACACACACACACACACACACACAGAAACTGCATACACTCACTACATGTTCACACTATACATAAACACCGCATGCACACTACACATATATACACAACACATACTCACAACACACACACACTACACGTACACACAGTACAGATGTGACAGATGTAGATTAAGTGTAAAACCACGGTGTTCCTTTGATTCTCATCACATCCGAACAGCACCTGGTATTGACACATCTTGCTATTTTCAAGTAACAAGAACTTTTTTGAAACATGAGACATGCTCTTTTGCTGAAATAGCATAATGAAATTTGAGTAAATTAACGCTGATTTCGACGAGTATCAACTTCTGACAACTCTCTTTAACAAGTCATGCAAAAAAAAAAAAAAACGTATCTCTTTTCCTATACGAATTGACATCTACATTTAAAGTAGGGTTAAATTTCCATTCTATACACACACACACACAATTCTGTCTGGATTTTTCCCCTGTCACACATAGGGGTGAAGGGGAAAGTAGGAGGCCTGAGTGGCATTATTACTGGAACTACTGGATCCCGCCCTCCTTTAACTGCCCCCCCCCTCAGAGGCGTGGAGGCTGTGACTCCTCTCTAAGGGGGAGACAGCCCCTAACACTAGGCTCCCTGGCAAGGGCCGGTTTGATAAATGACACACGTCATTCTGTCAGGAGAGAAGGGCGGCTCCGTGATGTATGACCGTACCGAGGAGCAGAGGAAATCGACTGTTTGGCATGGAGCGCCTCTCTCTTTTCTCTTTCTCTGTCTTTCGTTCTTTCTCTCACCCGCTCTGAGTCGCTTTTTTCCTCAGTTGTTGTAAAAGTCATAAAGTGAGGAAAAAACGAACAAATGCTTTGTGCGTTCTGATGCTCTCTCTCCTTTTCTCTATCTGCTCCATCCATCCTTCTATATCTTTCTCAGAGTTATCCAAAAAAAGGAAAAGACATGATCCTTAAAAAAAAAACCTGGCAGCAAGAGCGTAGCTGTATCAATCAAAGTCGAATTTGGCAACAACGCGCCTACTATTTCAAATAAAAACTATGTAACGCAGACAAATGACCTTAACATGGGAGCGAAACCTGATCTCTTCGCCACCCGAAACTCCCGACTCATCCCCTCTCTCCTCTAACTGAGGATCCACTCTCCTTTTTTCCACCTCTTTTTTATTTTCCTTGTGCTCTCTCTCTCTCGCTCTCTCTCTCTTTTCTTTTTTAACACACTGGCGGTGGGGGCCTGACATCTGCAGAGTGCATTTAAAGAAAAAAATGTGTCAGGGAAGCGTGATCCCCCCTCGTGCCCCCGCCTCTCGCGCTCCCTTTCATTAGCTCACTGGCAGGGTGGCACTTCTCAAGCTCATTACAGCCTGAGGATTTATGGTGCCGGAGCCAATGGCGAAGAAAAGGCATCTGTCAATAATTGCGGGGAGCAGCGCACACACACATCTCGAGAAGCTTTGAAATCTCATTAGGTATGCAGTTATCAGGCATAAAGATCAAAAACATTACTCAACTCCGACAGAATCCTACCAAGAAACATTAATTAGCAACAGGCCCACGTTATAAAATAAAACAGACTTCCTCTCTCGTCCTCTCTCTACCCCCTTCTCTCTCGCTATATATCTTTCACTCTCGGCTTCTCACACCTGCCTGCCTCTGCCTAGGCGTGGAGAATGCTCAGCCACCCGCTGGCTCACACACACACACACACACACACACACACACACACACACACACGATCATATGTAAAAATGACTTGCAGGACAAGAAAACAGATACAGGAAGGAAACAGTGACATGACATCACACACAGGAAAGCATACATCATTAGCCATAAACTCTCTCGTAACACACACCTACAGGTTACGACAAATGCAAACACACGCAGACACAAAGCACGGACCCCCCACTACAGTTAACAACACCCCCTGCTTTCCCCCCGTCCCCTTTCTTCCTCTCCACTCATTAAAACACACACACCAGTAAGGAAGGGGGTGGGTAATTCCCAGCATCTGAGACTGATCAGAACACGAGGAGAGGAGAAAAAGAGCATATAGGCGTTTTTGAGTCTCTCTCTCTTTCCCTGTGTAGTGTGGAGAGAGGAGGAAGAGGCCTGTCAGGCTGGAGAAGGATGTCAGGGCCCAGGCTGGCCCTGATTACCAGGGCCCCTCTCTCCCTCTCCTTCTCAGCCCTGCCTTTCATCACCGGCACCAGCATCAAAAAGTAGCCTGAGAGTAGCACACACACACACACACACACACGTACACACACACACACACACACAGTGTAAGACTGATGCCTGTCAGTTTCCAGGCAAAGAGCTGAACAGAAGGAGGGGCTTGGAACAAAGCCACAGGGCCATAATATATCAAAAATATCATATATCGTGCTCCTTGATGTGATTATCACATAGTGCACAATATGTCATGCTTAAAATATTACTGAACATCAAATATCATGTACTTATTATTATAATAAATATTATTCTACCCACGTTCACTGGATATGAGCAATCACGCGCTCTGATTGGCTACTCTACTACTAGGCTATCAGCTCATATACCGTGAGTAGAGAAAAACAAAATGGCGGAGCATGTTGTTGAGTCAACCGAGGATGAAATAAAAACTGTATTCAAAAACAAACCCCCCAAAAAATACAAAAAAAAAAAGGCAACGAAATATGGAATGCAAGTATTTGATGGTAAGAACATATCTATTTTTTATTTTTCAAGAATTATTATTATTATCGCATTTTTCACAAACTGCTCCTGTCACTTCGCCAGTTTGTTAACATTCTATGCGGAAATAATTTTGTCAGATATTTTGTATAAAGTTTTTATTTATCAAATTTGCAAAAAATAAAAATGCTCTGTTTCTTAAAATCCCATGACTGTGGATAGAATAAAACAGTTATTCCACTCAATCTCGTCACACATGGCTTAACTTGGTGTTAAGCGCCTCATCGGCTTTCAGCTTGCGTACGACTCGATTTCATGGAATAACCGTTAATTATCCAGCTTCCATTTGACACAAGTATACAATAGCAGTCAAAAGTTTGGACGCACCTTCTAATTCAATCTAATTCAATCTTTTTTCTTTATTTTTATTAATTAAAAGCCACTTCATGTCTTAAAGTAATGACGGATGTCGTTTCTATTTACATATAATTTGGATTACTGCAGTTGCGGTATGGAATAGGACTATTTACTGATAGTAATTTTATTATTTACTATTTATTGTTTGATCTCAAACACACCAAGAAGGCAAGAAACTCGTGCACTAATTAACTTTTGATAAGACACATCTGTTAACTGAAAAGCATTTTCAACCTCATGAAGCTGGTTAAGATAACGACAATAGTGTGCAAAGCATCATCAAGGTAAACGCAGGCTACTTCGAAGAATCTAAAATATCAAACATCTTTTGTTTTTTAACACCTTTTTTTGTTTACCACATAATTCCGTATATGTTCCAGATGTTTATTTCATAGTTTTGATGTCTTCACTATCGTTCTATAATGTAGAACAGGGCTTTTCAAAG
>JAPEIY010000020.1:22472430-22484930 GCA_026122135.1 Cathorops aguadulce | reverse complement strand
AGCTGGCAAAACAACTTTTCTTTTTCTACGGCTGAGCAGGTCTTCTCGACTTAAAAGACGGAACGAGGGAGGGTGAGAGAGAGAAGCGAAGAGAGAGCGAGAGAGAGAGAGAGAAAAAACGACCGAGGGGCGAAACGTTCTCATGCAAAGCTCAAGGTTGCAGGGGAATGGATTTCCCAAAGTTCCTAATCAAGGCCCATCATCTGCCATCTTTCCTTTGGTCTTTCCATCACGGCAGTGCAATCAATTTGTCATCACTCTTTGTATGCCACAGCACAGTCGTCAACCTTATAACTTGCAGCTGTGAGGGCTGCTGGGAGGCAGAGATGGAGGGAGAGTGAGAAAGAGCGAAAGAGGAGGGGCTTGACATGGGGGGTAGAGTTTAAAAAAATATCACAGGAAGCTGCCTCGTCTAGAGGGGGGAAAAAAACGCTCTAGACTGCTCTCGTATTTGTCTTCATCCGCTCATCAAAGGCATAAATGCCTGAATCTTTTTTTCTCCTCTCACGCCTGTGAAATGAGAAGCCTTTCAGTCATCCTTCATTCTCCTCCTCCCTCTTTCTACCTCTTCAGTCTGTCCATTAGGAAAAAGCATTTTGATAGAGTAAAACTCCGGCCTAACATATGAGGGGGTTTGTGTGTGTGTGTGTGTTGGGGGGGTACAAATGAGAGCACTCACTCTGCCAACTTCTGATTGACCATTAGAGCCATTGATGAATGTGCCTGTCAAAGAGGGAGACAATTAAATCAAATATGAAACAAAGTCGCTTTGACGGGTCCGACTGATGGAGCAAACCATTCTTCCGTCTCCGGATTAGGCTATTAGTAACATTTTTCATACCAGCAGCATGCCTGCATGTGCACGTGTACGGAAGCGTTAATATGGTTTTATGTGCCCTTGCAGATTGTAGTCAATTACAGTATGGTAGCAGTGTAGTGTATTGATTGCTGGTGCCTTGCCGTGCCGAGCTGTGTTGAAACAATCACGCAAACTTGTACTGTATTTATTTAAACGCCTATGATTAGCATGTTCTGTCTTTAGCCTTCCGATAGCTCGTTATGGATTGCGTGCATTTAAACTTATCCGTTCGCTCAAACACAAACCTTGACAGCAGATCGTTTTTCTTTGAGAAACAAGGCAGGTTTATTTTTACTCGTTTATTATTTTTTAAATAAAATCTTCGCCATAGTCCAAAACCTATTTCGATGCAGTATCTTTCTACTACACTATGCAGTTTTTATAACTTTTGAGACCACAAAAAGAAACTGGCACAAACCAATAAACAAGACACACACGTTCCTGTACACATTCAAATGAGAAAAAAAAAAAAGTATTCAAATCTACTTTTCCCTGTCACTGGGGTGATAGCGTCATCTTTTGTACTTTTAAGGAAATGTGAATATAGTGTCCGTTTAGTACATTATACTGCACTGTCTTTCACCTTCAAAGCAAAAGACAAGGTAATTCAGTACCTTTATATCTGAGGATATATTCTACGAAATAGCTCACTCTGTAGCTATCTGGCAGTCATGTAGCCTATCTTGTGTGAAAACACACCTGTTTGGGACACATGAATGCGGTTTGTTGAGCTAGGAAAAGGAAAGCATGGCCTTGTGGCCTGGTCATGGCACCCAGTAGGAGGAAGAGCAACTTCAAGACACTTTAATGGGTTTTGTTCAGTGCGGACGTGACGTCACGTCACGGGGATTGGCGTTGCCATGGCGAGCGAGTTATTGATGTTTATCAGGAATGAACAGATCAAAGGCGAGGCACGTGATGGCCAATCAATCAGTCGTGAAATCAAAACATGGCCATTGTCCATTCGAGCCTGCATCTTACTCGGCTACAAGGTCACCTCTTTCTGATTTCTTCGTTCAGAAACACACACAGAGGGTGTAAGAAATCAAATCGTACACTTATAAACAAAGGCGAGAGGCGTTTGGTGAGCACATGTTTGTTGGCAGGGAGGGGAAAAACAGCTAGGAGCATCAAAAGAAGTCCTGACAGTCAGCTGACACCCTGAAGCTCTTTTTATCCTCAACGCTTCTTTATAGATCTTTAAAAAAAAAAAAGGATGGAGGGAGTGGAAAAGAAGAGAGAGAGAGAGAGAGAACTGACTGGAAAGCTAACTGGAAAGCAAGCAGCCCCCCTTCCTGTTCAAAGTAGCCTTTCCCTATTAGGCTGGAAATTTGAGAAAATCACAGGGCTCTGGAATAAATCACCAGTCTGGCCTATATTTTGCAATGTCCGACAAGTTTGGGGGGGAGGACAAAAAAACAAAACAAAACACAGATTATCATGAGAAAAAAAAATCTTTCTCACAGACTGTCATTAATTCACCTCAATCTGGATTTAAAAGGATTTAAATAATCTACACTGCGCGCGCGCGGAGTGACATAATCTCTTATCTAACTTTAAATTATTATTATTATTATTATTATTATTATTATTACCAGTTCAAAACACTGATTACAAAGAAAGGAAAAGAAAAGAAGGGAATCCGGGAGGAGGGGGAAAAATAAATAAAACTTTTTTTTTTTTCTTCCGCCTCTATCTTGTTCCTCAGTGCGCGCGCGTATCGCACAACCCACGCGTTTGTCTCGCGCGCGCGCACGCGCACAAACACGGAGCTGAAAGTGAGATCATGTAAACGCAGCGCTGTGGACAGAAACACAGAGAGAAATGAAGGAAGGAGTGAAGGACTGTACCTGCCGAGCGCCGGGGCGCCTGCTGTTTCCTCCTCGGCATGGTGGTGTGTGTGTGTGTGAGAGAGAGAGAGAGAGAGAGAGAGAGTGTGTGTGTGTGTGCGTGCGTGTGTGTGTGTAAAGCTCTTTCTGCAGAGTTGGAGTCCGGAGCTGCTCTCCTCCTCTCCTCTCCTCTTCCCTTCTTCACGCGGCGCCTTTTCACCCTTTCACCCTTTCACCAGGCTGGCATGAGGCTTTCAGAGCCCAAAACAAGACCCGATGAAGAAAAAGGTGCAGATCAGAAGCAGGGGAAGCTGAAAAAGGCGATCTCCTTGCGTTCTCCTCCTCTCTGTTCCGAGCAGCGGTCGGGCGGGCGGTCGGTCGGTCGGTGTGAGAGAGAGGGAAGAAGGGAAAGAGCCGATTCCAGGCTCGCTGCTGTGATTCTCACTCCCTCCCTCACTCACTCAGTCACTCAGTCAGTCCGCGCTGGCAGCCGCAACAGGCGAGCTTAAGGGAGGAAAAAAAAAAAAACACGAAAATGATCGCGTCACTCAAAAGTCCTGCAAAAGCAAGGGGGGGCAAACATCAAGCACTGTCACATTAACTCCTTCCACCTCGGATGGTTTAGCTACAGCGCCTGTCAGGAGGCTACAGGCATATGTCTGTCTTCCCCCCTCTCTCTCTCTCTCTCTCTCCACTGCAGTCACACAATGCACAATAGCAGTAAAGGGAAGTACCGATACCGACACACAAGCACTGATTGGGCCGGTTTACAAGCACTGACAATTACACATGCATATCATTAAAACAACAACAACGGAATGAATTTGAACAGAGCAATCAAGCATGCTGCTGCGCGAGCGTCAAATCCCCGCACCGCTGCCCCTGCGAGCGCACGAGCGCAAGCCTGTGTCCGGTTTATCAACAAACAAACGTGTTTAACGTCAAACCCAGAGGCTACTTACTCACTGCCCTGCTCAGCCGCGGTATCCATGAGGAATCCGATCCTGGGGTTCAAAGCAAAAGCGCTGAGGGTTAGGGTTAGGATCAGTGTCTGAGAGTCTGAGAGTGTCAGTGCGCTGTCGGTGGCATTCTGCCCAAAAAAAAAAAAAATCCCAAAGACTCCACGACTCCCAGCGCCTTCAAAACCTTTCAACCTTGACACCTTTAAACGTCCATCATCTTTATCTCTTTCTACAACAAGCAAAACAGAGTATTCGAATGAAGGAAGAGACGGACGGACGGACTTGTCGCCCTCCCGTGCCGATGCCTGCTTGCTTAATTTTGTCCGCGCGCCTCCAAAATCCGCGGTGAGCGGGCACGGATCGATGAGATCGGCGTTTGATTGGATGTCTCTGGCTGTAATCGGGAAGAGGAGGCGGGGGAGGAGGAGGAGGGGGGAACGGACCCGCGTCGGGGGCTGCCTGCGCGCGCACTGAGTGCCGCGCTTACTGCCAAAAAAACACTTCCTTGGCCGCTAATCGCACTTTTTTTCCTGCTTCTTTGTGTAGCCGGTATTTAAAAACGGCAACAAGCCGAAGCAGTCGCGACTTTTTTTTTTCTCCCTTAACGCTCCGAGACTCTTTTTTCCTCTTTAATATCTGATCAAAACAGCTTTTTGATATACTTTTTTTTTTTTTTTTTAGCAGACAGCTGGAGAGGGAGAGGAGCTTTATTATTATTATTATTATTATTATTATTATTATTATTATTATTATTATTATTATTATTTACAACGGTAAGAAAATAAATTCTCCAATTCTGATCAAGGTGTGCATCTGTAGGCCTGTAAACACTGAGCATTAAGGCTAGACAGATTGTTTTGGCAGGACAGCCTGGTAATTTCTTGCAGCAGAAAGTTCTGTCAGCTCTTCTAGAAAGTGGGTAAATTTTGTCCGTTTTCAGATTCTCTTTCAGATCAGATCCTCACTCTGGAAGCAAGCCTGTGTTACGGAGGGACTTGAGCACGCAAATTGTTTCTAAACATGCTGACGGTGAGTTGTCAAATTTCTGCTTCTCCTTCTTTCTACGCGCACGTGCCTGCGTCCGCGTCTGCGTCCGCGTTCGCGTCTGCGTCTTCACCGTCTCTTTTCAATCAGGACAATACACGGCCGGGATAAAAGAGGGAGAAAATTAAAGAGTGCAAACGAGACCTTGGGAAACCAGACGGCGGTGTGAGATGAGACTGGGGAGAAGTGTCCGGTCCTGTTCTGTCCTGTCTGTGTGTCCGCGCGGGAAGAGTCGAGTGTGAGCGAGCGGCGTGTCGCTGATTCGGGACGCTCGTGCCCGACCGTGGTTGCGCGCGTGCCCTTCGATTAGATCCGCCCAAGCATCTGTCCGTCTAAAGCGATTGGCGCGTCCGTCAGTGTCTCTCTCTCTCTCTCTCTCTCTTACACACACACACACACACACGTCTGTGAGTCGCCTCTTCTTCTTTCTTTCATCTTCCTAAGATAAGAGCGCTCTGATACAAGCAGCGTCTCAAACTGCATCCTTCAGCACTACACAGAAGTGCGTACTTTCAAAATAGTAAAAAAAAAAAAGTGACGCATTATATAATAATAATATAAAAAGTGGCACACTATTTAGCACGGTACTCTCTAGTGTGCCGGTTTGGACGGAACCTTATAGTGTCGGGTCGGTGGTGTATTCTGACACACTCTGTAGTGCGATAGACAGGAATCTGGGTGTGCGGTTTGAGACGCAGCCAAAGTGTCTGCGCATGTAGTCGGTTCGAGTATTACTTCCAACTGTCCCTGGATAATTAGGAGTCGATCCAGGAAGAGTTGATATGAACCAAGAGCATCTGGGAAAACATCTTCAGTCACAGACTACTATTTAATCTAGAATATAGCTGATCATGATTATTTATAGCTGTGGATTCTTTATTTTAACACAGTAATGAGAGTTTATGGAGCAGGAGATGGACGGAAGTGAAGTGCGCAAGGCTGTAAGAGGATCCTGTAGACTCTTTTGCAAGAGTTAATTCAACACTAAGAGTTGATGCGAGGTGTGTTCTGTCGACTTCAGCAGTGTAAACGGGTTCCCTTCCTGCCTGTGGTCGTGATTTTAGGGCTGATAACAAGCAACTTGAACCAACAGCTGAAATCATTTTGCTTTTCTCCAGCTACGTTTATACACACTCTCTTTCTTGATCACACTTCGTGTGAAAGAAAGAAAGAAAATGCTGTGTGTGTGTGTGTGTGTAGGCGGTCCTCTCTTATCATCCTTCTTCATTCCATTCACAGAAGTGTTTTCCAACTTCATTACTGAACAGATCATTCCAAAAAGTCGTGTGTGTGTGTGTGTGTGTTCGTTAAGTGTTTTACTAAAGATTATTAGTTACTGTTTGGATGTTGAGCCTCTGAATGTGAGGACGTGTGCAAGCTTCAAGCATCATAGTGGTTTATATTCAAATTCAAAATAAAAGGGGAAAAAAGGAGTAAGAGAGCGAGAGGTGTGTGTGTGTGTGTGTGTGTGTGTGTGTGTGTGTGTGTGTGTGTGTGTCAAACCTAACCGTCAAAACCATTGCTAAACTGAGGCCCGGTTATTTATTTATTTGTGTATAACCTCACAAAAATATTCATATCTGTAACACTCCTGATTAACAGTGAAATATTACAGGAGTTATACACTAATACTTACTGTATCTGTGCATAGAGTCACATCATGGGATATTCTGTCCAAAACAGAAGATACATTCTTAAATAATAAATAGGAGCAAGGAATGATTTGGAAAAGTCATGTCAGAACTAAAACCACTGACCTGCTGACCTAGTGATTTATTCTTTTATTTTCAGATTTGCAATTACAATAAGGGATATATCTGGTGTAGTAGTGGTGGTGATGGTGGTATAAGTCTGTGTGTGTGTGTGTGTGTGTGTGTGTGTGTGTGTGTGTGTGTGTGTGTCCAGCAAGATTAACTGAGTGCTGTTGGCTTCCTTTTGCCTCAGAAAATGTAAGTTAATCATTTTCGTATCCTAATTCCTGCAGAATATTTGGTAAAATATGTGTTGCATATAAGCAGATGTATTTAAATAATACAATTTAATACACCTTGGTTTAAATAAGGGATATTTATATTTATGTATTTATTTAACACAGAGAGAACCAAATGTATGATTTATATGTAGCCTATTCATATTTATCAAAAGTTCAAACTGGGCCTTAAATGTTTTCCCAGTACTTACTGTACTGTAGATTCAGTGCTTTAGTACAGTCACAGCACATTGTGATGCATGGAGAGTGCCTGTAGCGAGGATTCAAGGCCTTAAAGTACCTCAGTTATTAAAAGTGTGTTCAGTGTGTAAGTGAATTCAACAAGATTCATTTGGGAGGAAAAACCCTTTGCTTTCTGGAGGTGATGGGTTCAGCACTGAATGTCTATGGCAATGTAATAATGAAATTATTAGGTTTTTAGACATGACAAACACTTCATTATCTTTTTTTTTTTTTACGTGTGTGTGTGTGTGTAGAAAAAAATGAATCACAGTCAGATTTGAGGTAAATAGATAAATAGTTTTGTATTGTATAAAAGTATTAAAATGAACAGGCAGCTGATAAAATTCGATGAACTGAAAAGAATTGTGTTGATTGTTCATGCAATAACGCATGATATGGATTAAGTAGCTGTAGGCCTGCTATCACTTTTTTTTTGTTAGAATTTGTCAGAAATTATAATTTTGAGAGAAATCTGTTTCCATTTCAAATCATACGAATCAGTAAATGCGGACGTGGTGGAAAAGTTTCCTGCAGGTGATAAATCATCGGAGGGTAATTTTAGTCGGGGGTAAATGAACACGGGGATTGTGAGGAGCTGGAAATAAACAGTGGAGGGAAAAAAAAAGTACAAGGCATTCCTCCTGCTCATACACTAACCCGGCATTTAATCTAACCAGAAATCCAAGTGCAGCTCGGGAGGAGTGAGCTGAGCCCCGGTGTGAAGTTATTTCTGCGTGTAGAAATTCACTGAAGCCACACTGCGCCTTTTAATGCGCCTTAAACACACTGGGATCAGGAGTGACTTCAGCCCAATACAGGACACATTTATTTATTTATTTAAATCGTATACTGAGTAAGGTGAAATAAAAGAGCCCAGATATACTCCAGGTTCTGATGTGATTTGTAGGTCGATAAACTTTCGAAAAGAAACAGCAGAACTGAACCAAACACTCAGATCCATCTTCACACACAGGAATGAATCGCATCGCTTATAAACCAGCTCTTTGAATAAAGTACAAACTTTTTTATTTATTTCTGCTGCTGCGTGTGCTGTTGTTTGTTTGTTTATTTGTTTGTGTTCTTTTCTGTGCTTAAATTGTTTACCCGCTGCCCACAGGGAAATATTCTTCTTTCTTTTCTTTAAAAAAATATTTAGCATATGTTGTATTAAAATAGCTGACATTATATTAATCAGTAAAATCACTCGATTCCTGAAGAATAAACCGTCCCCCCTGTCCGGGCTGCCAGCACCATGAGAACGCGTGAAACGATCCGGTTCTAAATATATTCAAGGGAATAACGGGACAAATAAGTTCAGCAGATTGAGTTCAAGTCCCAAAAAGTTTATAAGCATGTTTAGTTCATTGACTCAGAGCGATTTGGATAGTTTACTTCAACAAAGTGGTCAGCTGAATTTAGGGGTGACATATAAAACATGGGGCAAAGAGGGAAAAGGCAGAAGAGGAACCATCCGCTTTTTAATTATAAAGGCAGAGAGGTTTTAAGGTGAGGGAGACGAAGTGTGTGTGTGTGTGTGTGAATAATTCTGATTTTATGAGAATCTATGACCTGAGGATGCCTTTCGAATGAGAGGTGAAACGTTGTCAAGTATCTTCAAGCAAGTCCAGTTGCTCTTTTTTTTTTCCTTCTTCTTTTTTTAACTACAGAATGAGAGAGATTAATCAAATAAACCAATACTTTAGCAACTGACACAATGTTCAAATTATTATTATTATTATTATTATTATTATTATTATTATTAGTTGTTGTTGTTGTTCTTTATAAGCTGTAGAATATAGGAAGAAAATAAAAACAGGTACACGTAATCACTTATAACGTGATGGCTGGGGTTCGAGGCCTGAGCTCGCGCCGGAATCAGAGCAGCGCTGTTTTCCCAGAAATGACGTCATGTGTCAAAACTATTAATATACAGTATGATTACTTATTAATACTTTGTTTTCCCGCCAGAAACTCCACTGTTTGTTCCACAGTGCCCCCCTCCCCCTCAAAGTAAAGTTTTGAATGTTATCATAGACTTAGACTGTCATATATTTAATTCTTCTGTACGTGTGTGTGTGTGTGTGTGAGCGCAGAATCATTGATGGGCCGCGAACGGTGAAAAGGGGGCGGGGAGACTTTATGCAAATTACTCGGGTTTTGCTGATTAGCCTTGACCAATCAAGAAAAGGCTGGTGACTGTTGGCAGGTCTGTGTGAATAAGGGCGAGGGTAGAGTTATATCTGTGTAATAAAATAATCCTAATAATTATAATAACATTCAAATAAAATGCACTGGCAGGTAAAGCTAGTAGAGGTTTTCCTGTTGTTAAGAAATAATAATAACTTATGCATGTTTGTTGTTGTTGTTTAATTATTACTTGATGGCTGACTTGTAGGATTTGTGCAGTGAGACTGAAGTGTTTGGGCTGGATGTATAGACCCTGGATGTATAGGCACAGCTATATGGTTCCTCGAACCCATGCTCTCTGGCCGCACGCGCACGCACCGCTGGAGCAATAAAAGCTGCTTGGACACCCGTGCAAACTGAAAGCCTAAATGTTAATAACTGTCTCTACAGTAACTGTATGGCCGTCCACAGAGTGGCAGGTTTCCGCACCGTGCACACCGAGAATCAGCCGGGGTTCAGTGCGTCGCGCGCAGCGGGAGACAAACGCAGCGCGCGGAACCCGGTTCGGTCAGAAGAAGAGCAGGAGAACCTGCGGCATCGGCTATTCTCACCCAAGCCAGAGCGGGGGAATAAAACAAACTCAGACCATAAGACGAGGAGTGGGGAAAATGAGAGAGAGAGAGAGAGAGAGAGAGAGAGAGAATGAAAACCTCGGGGAGATTTCACGGAGAGGAGAAGGGGCGCGCTCGCTCGCGCTCCGCACATCTGCACGGCACAGTTAATCCTAGTGGCGTGTGTAAGGAGGCCGAGCTGCGGGGCGCACACAGGAGAGGAGGGGAAACACTGACTCACTGACTCATCTGCTTCCAGCAAATACTTCCTCTTACACACATCCCAAATGTATCTGTTGCAGTTTTACATGCATTTGCACTGAAGCATTATATACTACTACTGCTTTACTACTAGTGCTAATACTACTGATAATAATAATAATAATAATAATAATAATAATAGCAATGACAACTTATAACAACAACAACAGCAATACCACTACTTATATTAAAGTTGTTAAAAATATAATAATAATAATAATAATAATAATAATAATAATAATAATAATAATAATAATAATAATAATTATTATTATTACTACCAATGAGCATCCATATTATGTCAAAGAAATGCAAGGAGTCGTCATTTACAAAATTTACAAAATTATTATTATTACCAATGAGCATCCATATTATGTCAAAGAAATGCAAGGAGTCATCATTTACAAAATTCAACCTCACTGTAATCCTCATAAAATGTATTTTTTTAAGAATAAAATATTTTGATGGGATTCATCTGGTTGATCAAATCACTTTTTATGATTATGAAACAAAGAGCTTAAAATTTGACTGGAAAATCAAGTTTGCAATAGACAAATACTAAGTCCTGCTGCATCATATGATGTAAAGAGCCAATCAGGTACTAATATGCACATACAGGCTATGAAATACATTATTATATTTATATATATACATTTCTTGATGAGGGTAAAAGTGTAGGCACTTTGACACCATTGTTCTGCTGTTTAATAAATCATCATGTCAAGCAATTTATTCAATCATGGTAAAATATATATGTGTGTGTGTGTGTGTGTATGTATGGTGACTATAATATTTTAATAACTGCTATAATGTTCATGAAAGTGAGCCAGTGCAATGGAATAGGCATAATTCATTCGGCAAACTCCTGTGCCTTATGCCTTTACTGAAGCACACGCTCTCATTAAGAACTCAGTATTTTTGTCGAATACTGAATTCTAAAGTGTGGTTTAACGTGAAACACAGGCTCTGAGCTCGAACTTGGTCTCTCATCAGTGAAATGTGTCCCTCACTTTACCATATGCTCATTAGTCTCTCTCTCTCTCTCTGGGTGTGCTAGCTTGCAGGGTTGTGAGGGCAAGTGCTGACCAGCCCTCTTTCTCTGTCTGTTACTAGGTCATGGAAGGCCCACCCTCGCCCCCTTCTGCCGCTGCCTGCACCTCCTGATCCCCCACCACCAGGGAGAGGGTAATTTAAGCTCCATGCGATGCACCCTATTCATCACTGTCCCTCCGACCCGCTTCAAAATTAAAGTCTGATCTCCAAAGTTAAAGCGAAATGAGATCAAAATTGGCAGAGGTCAAAAAGGGTGAGACCCCCTCAAAACACAAGGTGCTGTTTTGGCTGCTTTTGATTTATGTATTTCAGGAGAACCGCCAAGAAATTAATACATTAACCCAATGCAGTTGGTCCAGGCTCATAGCCTGCACCTCTGTGCCACTTCTGGCTGGAGAGTGGAGCCTATACACCAGTGACGTATGTGCTTAAATGTTTATAGTGCCGTAACTGAGAGGGAATGAGTGACTGGAAGGCACCTGTAATAAGACTAAGCTGGGAGTATTATTTTTGGAGCACTTGTTTCCTGAGGGTGGAGGATTCTAGCTTCAGCTATTTTGATTATCAATAATGAAACCATGATGTAAAACTGGATGGTGCCCCACCCCCCTCCAGAAAAAAAAAAGATGAAAAATAACTTAACAGCAGTTTTGCAACTGTTTTCCAAAAGCTTTTGTTACATATTTCTAAGTATTTCTGTGACTCCACCCGGCATAAAGTCTCACAAAAAAGTTGTTGAGAGAAAACAATCAATTCACAGCATGGGTGGAAATGGATCATTGATCAAAACAATATAATTAGAAACCAACAGACTGTACTGCTAATTGGCATATAGCGATATGCATAATCAACAATTTATATTATTAAAATTGTGCTTAAGGATGAGACGGGACAGGTTAAACTATTTTCGAAATCTCATGGTATACTGTAATCTAAAAAAAAGGGATGATATTCTGTTTTTGTTTATGCAGCTTTCACAGTCAAATGAGAAATGATTTCGGCAAAATAAGAAACAAAAATACAGGATGCTAAGAGAAAAAGCTGTTTTAAAAGCAAAAGGGAAGGTATAAAGAAAATGAATATTAATGTTAACATTAAAATAATTTATTGCGATGTAAATCATTTTTAAAGGAATACTATTCATTGTTTTATCCACATTCACTGGATATGAGCAATCACATGCTCTGATTGGCTACTCTACTACTCGGCTATCAGCTCATATACCGTGAGTAGAGAAAAACAAAATGGCGGAGCGTGTTGCTGAACCAACTGAGGATGAAATAAAAAATCGAACACAAAACCCCTAAAAATACAAAAAAATGGAATAAAAGTATTTGATTGTAAGGATGTATCTTTCTATTTTTCAAGAATTATTATTATAGCATTTTTCACAAATTGCTCCCGTCAAGTCAAGTCTATTTGTACAGCGCCTTTAACAAAAAACATTGTCGCAAGGCAGCTTTAAAGAATTTGAATGACTTAAAACATGAGCTAATTTTATCCCTAATCTATCCCCAATGAGCACGCCTGTGGCGACGGTGG
>JAPEIY010000020.1:20348755-20359922 GCA_026122135.1 Cathorops aguadulce | reverse complement strand
CTAGCTAGTCAGTGAAGCTCCACCTGACATGCTAGCAAACTCTTTTCAAACTCAAAATCATATTGGGTAGCTAATGTTACTAGAAAAGAAAGATTTCTTCATTCTGTTTATTTGGCAAGATTATGCTAAAACACATTTCTGAAAGGACTTCAGATAAGTTAACGTTATTCATGATACCGTAACTCCGTTTTTACATGCTAACTGACAGTGTCCAAGTTTACTAGCTATGTGTTATCGTTAGCTGTGGACAAGGCTGTAACAACTTGGCAGGCAAATACACAGAAAGTCATTTGACTAACCAGACTGCATAGCTATTGTAACGTTCTCACTAGCTCGAAAAGCACGGACAACTTCATTGCAAGCTTTTTCTTGGAATGAAACGTTTACATACCTCAATATGCTTCTGCAGGTGGGATGGCAAGTTTTTGAAGGCCTTGATGTAGTTCGTTTTTGCCAAACAAAGCAAACATTTAAAACAAAATGAATCTTTAATCCTTTCAGAAAACTGAAACATGGGTTCATGGGCCATAGGTGCGTTCATTCTCCAGAAAAACCTCCTCCTTCTATTCATCATCAACTGATCATGTTAAATAATGCTACTAAGAAACTGAACTTGATTTTATCTAGTCTATGGATGTGACCCTAGTGATTACTGATAGGCTGTCTCAGTGTCACCTGTGAAAAAAAACAATCATGTTTTATAAAAGAAAACAAAAAACATCCACTTTCAAATCTGCTTCATAGTATAAGTAATGAGGACCTTGACAGAAATGTAGTGGAGTGAAAAGTACATTTGTCTTTGAAATGTAGTGAAGTTAAAGTCATAAGTTTACAAAAAAAATTAATACTCAAGTACAGATACTTCAAAAGTGTACTTAAGTACAGTACTCAAGTAAATATACTTCGTTACTGTCCACCTCTGGCATAGAGTGAGGTGCCAGGGGTTGTTCTTGACAGCAGGAGGGATTCTAGGATCCCATTGGGCAACTACCGCCTGTTTCAAACTGGGCAGTCCCCAGTCAGTCAGTTGCTGCCTCGCCATGGTCCACTTGCTCCACTGTGTGTGTGGGGCTTAAGGAAAAACCCAACAGGTGGATCAACAATCTTATACCAGACAGAACAAAAGAGAAGAAAAAACATCCAGCCCTCAGGCTGGGCACCTGGAATGTGAGGACCATGACTCTTGGACTCACAGACGACCTGCAAGAAGTCAGTGATGCTTGCAAGATTGCAGTCATCAATAACAAACTGCATAGACTGTGGCTGGATATCATCACCCTGCAGGAAACAAGACTATCTTCATCTGGGAGCCTCCGAGAGAAAGACTTCACCTTCTTCTGGCAGGGAAAAGCACCAGATGAGACTAGAGAACATGGTGTAGGCTTTGCCATCAGAAACAGCCCTGTTGGGTCGGTCATCCCACTAATGGAAGGAACAGAAAGATTGCTTAATATCCAACTTCAAATGTCAGTGGGTCTAGTTAGCGTTGTCAGCATCTATGCACCAACTCTAGCCTCCACCCAGGAAGCAAAGGACAAGTTCTACGAAGAACTCAGCAAAGCCATCGATGGCATTCCTTCCGATGAGCCACTGTTTGTCCTTGGGGATTTCAATGCCAGAGTCGGCAGTGATCACCACAGCTGGCTTTCCTGTCTGAGACAGTTTGGTATAGGAAAGATGAACAAGAATGGGCAGTGACTCCTTGAACTTTGCTGCTAACACAACCTCTGCATCACCAACACCTTTTTCAACACCAAGCCTCAGCACAAGCTATCATGGAGGCACCCAAGGTCCAGACACTGGCACCAGCTTAAGCTCATACTGACAAGATGCATCAGCCTACAAAACATAAAGCTGACCTGCACTTATCAGAGCACTGACTGCAACACTGATCACTCTTTTGTGTACAGCAAGGTGAAGCTACAGCCATGAAGACTTCACTGCTCCAAGGAGGAAGGTAGGCCATGCATTAACACCACCAAGACTCGCAAGCCCACAAAAGTGGAAGAATTTATTCATACCCTTGAGGAAGCATTACCTGGTCCCCCGACACAGACATCAGCAAGAGATGGGAGCACCTGTGGGACACCATTTACAACACTGCAATGTCAACATTTGGGAAAAAGACTACCAAGTCTGCTGACTGGTTTGAAGCACACTCTGTGGAGTTGCTACCTCTGATTGAGGAGAAGAGACATGCACTGGCAGCATACAAGTCCACCCCCAGTAAGAAGAACTTGCAGTCATTCCAGACAGATCGGAGTAAAATTTAGCAGGCTGCCAGGAGGTGTGCCAATGAATATTGACTCCATCTTTGCTCCAAGAGCCAGACAACAGCAGACATTGGCAACATCAGAGGGATGCATGACAGGATCAAGCAGGCCATCGGCCCAATGCAAAATGAAACAATCCCACTCAAGTCATTCACAGGAGAGGTCATCAAGGACTGGACTCAACAGATGGAACACTGGGTTAAACGTTACTCAGAGTTGTATGCTGGAGAGACTGTTGTTACAGAGGCAGCCCTCAACAGCATTGATTCATTGCCTGTTATGGAGGAACTGGATGCTGAACCTACCCTTGAGGAACTCTGTAAAGCACTGGAAGCACTTGTGTCTGGCAAAGCACCAGGAAAAGATAGCATTCCTCCAGAGGTCTTCAAGTGTGCCAAGGGCACCCTCATCAAAGAACTACATGATATTCTCTGCCACTGCTGGTGATAAGGCATGGTGCCTCAAGACATGAGGAATTCAAATACAGTAACTCTATCCAAGAACAAGGGAGACAGGAGTGATTGTAACAACTATCGTGGAATTTTGCTTTGCAGCATCGTGGGGAAGCTCTTTGCAAGAGTCATTTTGAAGAGGCTGCAGATCCTTGCCAACAGAGTCTACCACGAATCTCAGTGTGGATTCAGAGCTGGGTGGTCCACCATTGACATGGTCTTCTCTATCAGGCAACTACAAGAAAAATGCAGAGAACAGGAGAAACCTCTGTATCTGGCCTTCATCGACCTGACCAAGCCATTTGACCTTGTGAGCAGAAAAGGCCTGTTCATCATCCTGGCCAAGATCAGCTGCCCTCCAACCCTGGTCAGTATTGTCAAGTCCTTCCACAAGGACATGGAGGGGACCATCATCTATGACAGCTCCACATCTAAGCCGTTTGACACCCGCAGTGGAGTGAAGCAGGGTTGCGTGCTTGCTCTGATGCTGTTTGGCATTTTCTTTGCAGTCCTGCTCAAGCACGCTTTTGGAACAGCCACAGAAGGCATCTATCTCCAAACACAAGATCTGATGGAAACCTCTTCAACCTCTCCAGGCTCAGAGTGAAGACCAAAGTGTGGACCAGATGTCTCAGAGACTTTCTGTTTGCTGATAATGCAGCTGTTGCCACTCACTCCCAGCAGGAGCGACAATCTCTGTTGTCCCACTTCACTGATGCCTGCAGAGAATCTGGCCTCATAATCAGCCATAAAAAGACACAGATGATGGGTTAAGATGTTGAACAGCCACCATCCATTAGCATTGTTGACTATGAACTGGAAGTCATCCATGATTTTGTGTACTTGGTGACAACAATTTCGGACAGCCTGCCACTTGAGAATGAGATCAACAGACATAATGGAAGAGCGGCCACAATTTTTTCATGACTGACAAAGAGAGTCTGGTCAAACGGCCAACTCACAGAGCACACCAAAATCCAGGTTTACTCAGCTTGTGTCCTGAGTACCCTCCTCTATGACAGTGAGACATGGACCCTGCATTCAAAGCAAGAACAGAGGCTGAACTCCTTCCACATGCACTGTCTGAGATGTATCCTGGGCATCACCTGGAAAGACAGGGTCACCAACAACACAGTACTGGAGAGGACACACACCACCTCCATGTTCACCCTTCTCAAACAGAGGTGCCTGCACTGGTTGGGACATGTCTCTCGCATGGAATATGGGCAGATCCCCAAAGACCTCCAGTTGGGTGAGCTGACGTCTGGAAAAATGCCAACAGGACTGTCCCAGCTGCACTACAAGGACATTTGCAAGCATGACCTCAAGGCTGTTGCCATCAACACCAGTACCTGGCAGCTGCTTGCTTCAGACAGAAGCATCTGCAAACAGGTAGTGTGCAAGGGCTTCTTTGACCATGAGACCACACTGAAGTGCCAAGCAGACAACAAGAGATCGCACAGAAAGTCCTGTCCCCAAGACACCAGTTCTGCCCCCACCTTTTGCTGCACGAGATGTGGCAGGGCCTGCCACTCTCGCATTGGACATTATAGCCACAGCAGATGCTGCTTGGAAACATCCACCAGTGCACATCTATGATCCCCCAGGATCAACAGCAGCATACTACAATTACCAGCTGCTAGGGCAATGGTGGCTCAATGATTATGGCTCTCATTTACTGATCAGAAGGTAAGGGTTTCAAGCCCCAAACCTGCCAAACTGCCACTGTTTTGCCTTTAAGCAAGGTGTGCTATACACTATCTTACCCCAACTTCATAACAAGCTGGGATATGCAGAGAAAAATTTCACTCTACTGTATATGCAACAGATAAAGGTTTCTTCTTATTATTTGAGCAATCTTAATATGTAGATAAGGCAAAAAATATCTTGTAATTTTTATGTCATGTAAATGATTTTAGATACAGTTATTTCATGAAGTAAAAGAACAAAAGAAAAACAAAAATGGACTGCATCCAAACAAAATTGCTGAGGTGCTGTTTGTATAACACACACACACATACATACATATATATAATGTATGTATGTATGTATGTATGTATGTATGTATGTATGTATGTATGTATGTATATGGCGGCACGGTGGTGTAGTGGTTAGCGTTGTCACCTCACAGCAAGAAGGTCCGGGTTCGAGCCCCGTGACCGGCGAGGGCTTTTCTGTGCGGACTTTGTATGTTCTCCTGGTGTCTGTGTGGGTTTCCTCTGGGTGCTCCGGTTTCCCCCACAGTCTAAAAACATGCAGGTTAGGTTAACTGGTGACTCTAAATTGACCGTAGGTGTGAATAGTTGTCTGTGTCCATGTGTCAGCCCTGTGATGACCTGGCGACTTGTCCAAGGTGTACCCCACCTTTCACCCATAGTCAGCTGGGATAGGCTCCAGCTTGCCTGTGACCCTGTAGGACAGGATAAAGCAGCTAGAGATAGTGAGATGAGTACCATGTACTGCACCAACAGTGTTATAGATGCAATTTAGGCATTGAAGTGTTATGGCCAAAAGTTGCTGCTTCTACCTGTTGCATCTTGCCTTATTACAACTGGATCAAAGTGTACAGACTGAATAATGCATTTTCTAGGATTTAATGGCTGTTTGAAGTGTTACCTGGGCATGGAGGGCTGCAGCAGCTGCTGCAGCAGGGTAGGTGAAGGCAGTGTGGGGCAGCCCAGGGCTCAGCTCTGTTGCATACAGAGGGTATGGAGACCAGGCCTCTGGAGATGCAGGAATCAGTGCTGCCCCTGTCAGGTCATCTGAGGAAACAGGAAGCCACACCACATCCATTAAAAAACCTGGAATGCATTCCCAGTCCCAAGGCAATATTGAGTAAATATCTTCGTCTTTCAAGACTGGTTTTGTTCAGACATGTTAAACATGACATGAAATGGAAATATTGTCTGTAAGTCACTGAAATGGAAGTCAGTGCTCCAATGATGCATGCATGCGCTGGAGGTGAATTAGTTTGTTCCTCTGCTATAGGTGACCATTTGCATGTGCTGTGAAAGCTACCATGTGGCTGTACACTTACATGGGTCCCGTGCTATGAAGTGTGCCCCTAGAGCTGGGTGGATATTTGTGGGGTTCGGCGTGCCCATCAGCTTACTCTTTGCCATCTTCGTGTTGGCTTTAGCAAACTCTAAACGGAGGGTCTGCGGGTTCTCAGGGTCAAAACGAACACCCTGGAGACACAAGGTGGGGGATACAATAATAGGAGCCGGCTGTGCCTGACTGTGGCAGAATGTGCAGTCGAGTGTACCAAGTTGGTGCCCACATGCAGGTGAAGGATTGACTTGACACAAAAGCTAGAGTACTATAGATACTGTACATTAGGGCTAGAAAAAGGTGTTAGTCCAGAGCAAACTAATTCAGTGCTTTGGTTGTGCAAGACCTGTCAAGTTTGCCAAAAATGGTACAGCAGCAAGCAATCAGTGTGACCCATTTTAAAAAGTGAACACTATGCTCTACTCCCTGCCAAGGCAAACCTCTTCATGGGGAGAACTCTGAAGGGTCCCTCTAAGGGTAGGGAAAGCCAGTGTCCTAATGTCACCTAATCATGAACATTCATGCAAAGAAGCACTGACCAGGATGGACCAGAACCATTAGATTCAGTTTCCAGCTAGTTCTTTAAATTTGTACACTACATTTCAACCTAAAAAGTTGAATTTGCAGGCTAATAGTCTAAGAGAAACCACAATATTTAGGAGTTACACATGCAGAAATAACCGTGCTTGAAAGTTTGAGTCCTTAATCCAAATTTGTGCATAAAGTGGCAGATTCACAGGTGTCTACTTTTAGGACAAGAACCCAATTAAACAAGTAGGTCATTAATATTGGAATATTCCAATACATAACACTGAGTGGCACAAGTATATGAACATCTAGGATTAGCAGTAAATCTAAAGGTGAAAGTCAAACACTCCATGGTGTAACAGGTGCAAGTGGTTCCCCTTTTAAAGAGCAGGTATCCATCAAAGTCTGATCTTCACATTTGTTGAAGTGCATCACTGCACAAAGGTTTCAGATAAGCAACTAAAGGCCTCACATTGGCTAGTGTTCATGAGTCCATCAGGAGAATACCAAAATTGTGTGTATGGCATGGTTGCAAGGGAAAAGCTACTGCTCTAAAAGAGCTCACCGACAGTTTGCTCAAGGTCACATGGACAAGCCAAAAGGTTACTGGAAAAGCAAGACCAAAATTGAACATTTAAACTGAGAATCAAGCTTCGAGAAAGGAAAACCTTATCCCATCAGTGAAACATTGTGGTACTATGGTTGGAGCCTGTTTTGCTTCATATGAGCCAGGGTGGCTTGCCATCATTTGATAGAACAATGAAATCTGAATTATTCCAGTGAATTCCAAAGGAAACCAGAATCATCTGTCCATGAAGCAAAGCTCAAGAGAAAGTGGGTCATCCAGCAAGACGAACCTCAGCACATAAGCTTAAACAAGTTAATGTTTGCATGAACATCAATGTCCCAACCTTAATCCAATAAAAGCACAAGCAGGACTGGCCTGAGTTTCCCAAAAGCATTGCAGCACAAAGAACCCCTAGTTAAGATGCTCTTCACATTAAGCAGCTTTTGGGAAACCCACCACAGATCAGTTACCAGAAAATAATGTAGTTATTGCTGCACAAGGGGATGCAAGGTCCACATACTTTTGCCATTCAGATGCAAGTACTGTTCATCTCAATAAAAGGTTTATTGGGTTTGCCATACTTTTAGCAGTATGAAAATCTTTAAGTCACTTGCAGAAATAGAGGGCCCTCAAACCTTCAAGCACAACTCAAATGGGTTTAGGGTCAAATTAAGTGTACACCAGGGGTGCAGACATGGATCTCCAACAGTTCCTTAAAGGAAAAATTAGTTTAACACTTTTAGCCCCTTTTCTGGAGTGTCTAGGATGAAATCAAACAATAGACACCAAAATTTATGATTGGTCCTCAATGGCACCTTGGCTTGATTTTGAATGCTCATTCACAGCTGTAATGCAAATTGTTCCTCCTCAGTATACAAAGTGCACTACCATGGCAGGAAAAACACTACTTTTACAGCCTATGTAGTGCCCTATACAAAACTGAGTCATTCAGGATTCAGCCATGTTTTTGCTCGAGCCAAGTACTACAGTAGGCTAGGCTGTCTGCTTTTAATGGAAGTTCATGAAATTACATGATATTGTAAAAACGTGACGGAGTACACCGTTATGCAGCAATACTGTTGAGCCTTGCGAAAAAGACGACTACAGCCAAGTGTAAACTGGTCCCCTTTCCGTTTCTGGTGGCAGAGTGATAGAGTATTCCAACAGAAGTCAATGGGATTTACAAAATACTAAAACATGACAGGAATGTTTTCTTTATGAAACTTATTTTGGAATGTCATTGAACAGCACTGATGACCGAGTAGCATATTAAAAAATGTTTAAGGTTGTTTTAAGGATGTTATCAGACACGCCCATAGGAAGCCATTCTGAAGCAGGCGGGGGGGCGGGGGTTGAATGAGCCAAAATGGGAGACAGGACCAATTGTCAATTTTGGTGGTGTCAATCATTCAATTTCATCCTAGACACTCCAAAAAAGGGGCCAAAAGTGTTACACTGGAATTTCTTTAACCCTTCAATTGAAGGAAGCAATTTACACCAGACAGATGCAGGGTCTTAAGCAGCAAGCTTCAAGACTCATGATAGTCTGATTCTCAATTGTTTAAGTTTGCCAGCTATTCAATACACTTGACATCCATTTATTTAAAAAAAAAAAGATTCCACAGAAACTTGAGCCATTCTCCCTCCCAGTCGAATGTACATTGCAGGTTGATCACTTCAAGTTCTTATTGGACGCACACCCTTTACACCAACTCAGAACATCTCCATTTTCACCAGCCTTGGACATGAGCACCTCAAACATTTTCAACTTGGATAACTAGTCCATCAAATACTCTCCTCTTATTGGATCCCCAACACATGAGCTTAAAGGAGGAGTATAAACGAGCAGGAGCTTGGGTCCACACAGCTGAAGTAGATTCATCAACTGTATTCAATCACCACTAGCTCAGTAGTGAATACACATTACAATTTAGCTATGCAGCATCAGTTTGCTGTAGCTTGCATTAAATGATAGAATACAGTTTAATAGCTGAATGGAATTATTTTCTGCTTCCTCAGACAATTCATTACTACCAATGAAAGCATGACTCATACTTGAATATGACTTGTAATAATTACCACTGCCATTTTTCCATAGACATGGAACCAGTTTCCCCACAAAAGACAAAGTACCCATCAATCTATTGTGAGAATTCTCCCTCCAGGAGTCCACAGAATAGGCTAAAGGTTATTTGGACCACACCAATTGCATAACTTGTTCAGCCATTTTCTAGTTATTCAAATAAAGCTAGTAAATGCAAGATGCAACCATCTCACCTTCACCAGTCAGTCAACCTTTAATGCGTCACAATTAAGATGTTAAACCCAATACATTAGTTTCCCCCCAAAATAGTGCTACTACTGCAAGACATCCACCAAATCAATAATTCAACAGTGCTTACATTTAAGGCGTTTTTTGCTGCTTCAGCACCAGACCGACAGTCAAAGGTTACAAACCCAACAGGCTGGAAAAGAAAGGACAGTCAATTCAATTGTGCTTTACCCGGAGTGTAAACGCCAACATTACACAAAGGATGAACAAGTTGGCATTGAAATACCATTAAAGTGAACTTATTTTTCATGTACAAAGTTCCAAACAACCCACATGACCAAACACCATACTGCACATCTCACCTGTTTGGATGTTAACTTGATCAGCGAACCTTCATAACCCTGAAAAGGGGGGAAAAAAAAAATCCAGTTAGAAGGCATGACGTTATATCCACCAAGACGACATTTCAGCATCCCCCATAAGAGACCAAGCTGTACAATTTCCTTGACTCAAGGTGACGAAACACTACCCAATTAAATCAGATTTATTCACCATGTAAATCAGGAGCAAAACTGAAATTAGAGTCCATGCTGTAGTAAGCTAAATGTGTTTGACAAACCTGGGCACGGTTGAAAGACGCAAGCAGTTAAGTGACTCATACAATCCGATTTTACTGTGGCCCAAATCATTTTCGCACAATTATAAACATGTAGTCAGAGACGACAGCTGTAAGTAGTAATGCTGCAATTAGTTCTGGAAGAAGATTCATGAGAGCAGTTCCCCCCCCCAGTACCCATTCTTACCTTAAATGGTCTAAATAAGAGGTAGAGTTCACGGGGTTTGATGTCTGTTGGCAAGCCACTTACAAAGAGTGTTCGCACCTAGAGAGAAGGTGGAGGAAACCATCTGAATGACCTGCATCACACCGATTTTAATGGCAAAACAAAATCTAGCCACAGGACAAGTATTTGGACAAACTCAACTTGGAGAATCACCCTCATGAGATCTCATGCTTAAGCAAGGAAATCCTTGCTTTGTAAATTCCGATATAAAAGCATCAAAATGAGACTTCACAGCACAGCATCCATAGAGACCAAGTCACACTATGGCTACCTCAAAACAAGATGCAGCAATGCAGAAGTCTATATGAAAGACGTTCATAATTCTGCTCAACAGTCTCAAACACCTTGTATAGTTAACCCAGAGTACATACGTACTCAAAAAAGGACCCAGCAACATAAAACAAGCAAACACCATTCTCCAATTTGACTTAGACCACCATTCATTCATCGCTCTGATCTGTACTGAACAGGACAAACTTCAAGCCCAGTGGGAGGCCCTGTTCTACAATAGGCTGCTCGGGGAGAACAAAAACACAGCATGATGGGGTTTCCTTCCTCTGTGCTACAGCGACAAGGTCAACAGAACGCAACCATTCTCCACCTAAAAACAGATTATAACTCACCCAGTCTCATCTGATTCATGTTAGAAGTTAAAAACAAAGCATCATTTTATAAAAAGGAGGGCTATTGACATACAGCAAGACTGCATGTTGTCATCCCTCCTCTCCAAATTCTTGGAAGCAGCACTACCAGGATTTGATTGAGGAGGAGATTCCATGGGCTAAGGTTATAAATCTTTAGCACTTAAAAAAAAAAAAGGAGGAGGAGTTTAAGTTCTGGGCCACAATACAGACTCAACATTGCACAGTCATGAGCTATGGAGTTATTAAATAAGAGTAACTCTTAAAAAAAGGGCTGGGAAAAAACCAGCAACAGGAATTTCAGGCTTGCATTATGGGAATTTTATATTACAGTGTAGTTATCGTTGAGCGGGCAGCACAGTGGTGTAGTGGTTAGCGCTGTCACCTCACAGCAAGAAGGTCCTGAGTTCGAGCCCCGTGGCCGGCGAGGGCCTTTCTGTGTGGAGTTTGCATGTTCTCCTCATGTCCACATGGGTTTCCTCCGGGTGCTCCGGTTTCCCCCACAGTCCAAAGACATGCAGGTTAGGTTAACTGGTGACT
>JAPEIY010000020.1:17537901-17548770 GCA_026122135.1 Cathorops aguadulce | reverse complement strand
ACACGGGGAGAACATGCAAACTCCACACAGAAAGGCCCTCACCGGCCACAGGGCTTGAACCCAGACCTTCTTGCTGTAAGGCGACAGCGCTAACCACTACACCACCGTGACGCCCTGCATTTGGACTTGTAAATTGGAAACAAGGACTCAGATTTTTTCTTTATTTCTTGTAACATGCCATAATAATTTGGCATAAGATATTTATATCTACATTAATTTTTATACTATTTTTTGTGCAAGTGAATGCACATGCGCCTGTTCATACATCATGTTCAGGAACAAACTAACGTTAATGGTGCTAAAACGCCCCTACGATTGTCCGCTTTGCTTATACAGACTTCTTGTGCAGTGGGAAAAAAAAATGCACTGCTATGTGTTCCATATGTTGAAGAACTATTGAGGAGACGACGGGGACAACCTTGAACTTCAATAATCATTTGGCAAGACTCCACCCAGAGAAGTAAGTGACACACTGTGTTCATTGCTCTGTTGATAGCGGGGCTTGTGTCGAACTCAACTCGAAATTTTCTTTAATGACTTGGGACTTGAACACTGGGGACTCGAGGTTGGACTCGAGGTTGAGTGACTTGACTACAACACTGGTTCCAGGCAACTACCTCATGAAGCTGGTTAAGATAATGCCAATAGTGTGCAAAGAGTCATCAAGGTAAACGGTGGATACTATGAAGAATCTAAAATATGAACCATTTTGTTTATCACATAATTCCATATATGTTCCAGATGTTATTTTATAGTTTTGATGTCTTCAGTGTTGCTCTGCAATGTAAAAAATAGTTAAAATACAGAAAAACCTATGAATGAGTAGGGGTGCACAAACTTTTGACTGGTACTGTATATAAGACAAGACAAAGCATCAGCAAAGGTCATCTACCTGCTGCATCATATACTGGACATCAGCACTGTTTCACATTTCCACGTAGAGCCTTTTTCCACGACGTTCCGAACCATATTAGGACTTAGCAGGAGGGAGCGCAGACCTCATCCTCCATTTTTGCAGATATCATGGCACGCACATCAAACATATGCAGAGATCATTTTAAAAACTCCGATCCACTAAAGGCTGACTTATATACACCGTGGGCCACTTGTGATCTTTTTTCGTGTCATAATAAAGGCAGATTCTTGATAGTGAGCAGGAAAACATAAGAGCCACCAAGGCACTCGACAGATTGTTGAATGAGTGAGTGTTGCTGTTGGACCACTCTTCCACTACATGTCTCTGAGATAGGTTATGTTTTGAGGGTGCCCTTCCACAAAAGGCCCGACTGACAAAACAGTGAAAGGGTGGAGGGAGCGTGGGACCTGGAGCGCAGCCCTGACCTTGAGATTTGACCTGGTCCAGCTGGGTTCCATTGGGACACCATATCGACCCTGCCCAGTCCTCAGAACCAGGCCAAAACTATTCGACCCACACTTCAGAGGGGCTGCATTTCCCTCAGGAGAGCTCAGTCCTTGTCAACAAATGAAAACTGGACATCACTGAACAAGCTGTTGACCGAAATGGGCATTTTTGCTGCGTTGAAAGGCTTCCAATTTTACACTACATAAATATTATTATCAAAGCAGACTTGGAAGATTCATGCACCATTTATCAAGACGTGAGAAAGGTTTCTGGCAAAAAAAATAGCATCTGAAATATGTTCATGAAAAATAGACTATGAAATCATTGGTCAACAAATGTTTCAGCGTTTGAGAGTTTCATACAGAGTGACCGACTTGCTGTCTGACGTTGAACAACTGAAAAGCTGCAGCAAACCACACTTTGATCTCAGAAGAGAAATGAAGAGGCCTCTGTGTTAGCCAAGTACAAATATACAACAATACAACAAAAGAGCCACCCACACTCACGGGGCTGACCGAAACAGCTTGATCCTGGTCTGGATACAGAACCGTAAATGCTCATCAGGACAAAGGGGGTTAAACAAGTGTCTCTTGCCTCCAACATGTCCTGAAGTAATGCATCACAGATGTGGAAACAGCTGTAAACATGTCCTGCTCTACTTTTCCCAAAAGGCTGCACATTAGCATCTGGTTCCCAAATGGAAAGGACTCTCCATCTTTGCTGGCCAAATGCTGGTCTTAGCCAGTAGATATGTTATGCTCAAACTCTCATCCCACGGTCGCTCTTTCAGCACCTGTGGACGACTGATACACCAAGGGAAATTATTACAAACGTTTGAGTGTACTCCAACTGATGACGACTTATCCTCCTGCCCAATTAGATGTCCTCTCTTAACTCGGGTAGCTGAAAAAAACTTGCAGCCTCAGCTTCAGCTAACCATCGCTAATCGAGCGTCACCCAGCCAAAAGAGAAACAATGGAGTCTACTGTTAACCGAGAACCTAACCACAGCTCAGAAAATCTTGGCTAGCTGAAGCAAACGCCAACCCATGAAGTTTAATACAGACCAAAGTAAATAACTGCTTAACTTTCTGCTCCCTTCTACCCTTTCAATAACCTTCTGCTAAACAGTCAGGCAAACACTGGCAAAAAGACTGAAGCATAAGCCTGTTGCCCCTAAGCAACGAGAGCAGTTTCAGAGCTTTAACAGCCAGTTTTCATAAACGTTCCCAGTAAAACAACTCTCTTCCTGCCATGTAAAATAAAGTACCAATAAATACAGTCATCCGAGACAAGACGGGCTGCGGAAACAAGGTGGTCGCGATGACAAAAACAGGAAAAGGACGCGAGGATGAAATCACCTTCAGACTCATCCGACATTTGTCAACCTCTGATCTCTGCACAGGCAGAGAAAAATCTCTTTTCTGGCCTCACTGGGGTGACACCAGACTTCACACCACCAAAGAAAGACAACACCCACCTTTCAATTTGAAACATCAAAAGGGGACGAACCACAATCGTACAATTCTGCTATCGTTCAAACATTAAGCCAAGCACACAGGTCATGCTAGTTCTGGTCCAGTCCTGAAGGTCTTGGGCAGAAAGGAAGTGAACTTCGAAAACAGCGAGAGCACAATCTGTTATGCGAGGCAGCAGACGGCACAAGCTTGGCGGCGTGCAGATCTGGCAGATTTAGTTAGTGCTGTTCGCTCTGGGGGAGCGCGCATACACTGGAGGAATAGCTACACACTGATCCTTGGAGAAGAAAGACATGGTTAGATCAGAGAGCAAGGTTTAGTTAGTGCTGGAACTTCACCAGGAGCTCATGGAAAACAGATTAAAAAAAAACACATCTGAAATCATGAAACATTAACTGGACAGAATTAAAAACACATTCAACTTTAATGAATGCAACATAATTACACACCAAAATATATATCAAATATAAAATCAAAATGTTGTGGTGTTCTTGTGTTAAATAATTTATCACAAAACCTTGTGTGCATCCTTTGATGCAAGACCACATGGGATCATATCTCACTGCATATGTAATCACAGGCCCGAAGTTGGCCTACTCGGCTGATTTCTGTATGAGAGAAAATATCAGATAAGCTCAGAAAACCCCTCTCTGTCTGCCTCGTCACACTGCTCTCTCATAGTCCAAGTTGAACCTTCAGGTTCCACGTTAATGGCATTTAGCAGACACTCTTCATCCACAGCAACGTACAACAAACCCAGAGCCGTTGGACGTTAGGTGCCTTGCTCAAGGGCACTTCAACCATTTCTGCTCATCCAGGGAATCGAACCAGCAACTTTTTGGTCACAAAGCTGCTTCTCTAACCATTAGAGATAATTTCTGACTTCCTCAATTAATTCAGTTTATAGCACACCGCTGCTGAGCTGTATGGCCGACACGGCACATAACTTAATTAAAATAATAAACAGAGTGAGTTGTTTATAATGTTATTTAACAAAAAAAAATTATGCTTGTTATAGTGAAGCTTTCTGTAAGGAGATATTTAGTTAGCGTTTTGAAAGAAGTCTCCGGCATCAGCTCTTTGTAACAGTCACATAAAAGTCCAAGAACGGAAAACTTCACGGTTTTTCGGTAATGAGATGCGTTTTCTTGTCATCTTAACTTCAATAGAGACGGAAATTGCTATAATTATTATAATCTAAGTGCTAACAGGAACTAACATGCTTCACTGCCAGTCCACAACATTCAACATAATTATACACTGACCAAAAAAGAAAAAAAAAGGGACTTTTTATTTTGTCTATTTATAATAAATGGTCAAATCACTGCGGTATAAGATGATTAGACATTTTGGACCATGATTTGTTGATTTATTTTTGATAGCAGCATGCCTGTAACTTTATCATTTACACACTGCAAAAAACAAAGCTGAATTTGAATGAATGAACCCTTTATTGTCACAAGTGCCAGCGAAATTAGCCGTCAACTGTCCGTACATATATACATTTGACACAGGGGGAGTAGACAGGACAGGAAGACAGGGATGAAAAATAGAGTAACATGAGGGAAGGAGAAAAAAAAAGCAGCACCCACACTATGCTCCTGTGGGGAGTACAGTGCGGGAACATTAAAAAAAAAAAACACCTCAGCACATAAGCACAAAAATAACACAGTACACTTTACAACATGAAAATTCGGGACTCGAGGGCAAAGGGGGTGAGGGAGGGGCAGAGGTATAGGTAACCCAGTGCAAAACAAGCAGTCCGGTCCTGCAGCCAAAGACGGTGCTTACCCACTTGTCAAACTGGGGGTAAAAGCGGTGACCATGGGAAGTAGGGGAAGGAATACGAGAGTCTCACAGCAGTGATCTTCAGGGGGGAATTGTTGTCCCAGCAATAGCCTTGGAAAAGGCCAGTGCTGTCTGAGGGAGCCGAAAGCAGATAAGATCGGGATTGTTTGGTCTTGGGGTGAGTAGACACATTCCTTTACACGGATACTCTGTTTGTTCATTCTGGTCTGAGAATTGATCCATTTTCCTTTGCAAAGCCAAAAGCTTCTCCATGATGTTATCAGTGTTGTGGTTCGAGTTCTGAATAGCCACAGTCTGAGTGCCGACAACTCTGCCCACTGCTTCAATCATGTCGGGCAGCTTTATGGGGCTTTGGACAGTTGGTCACCGTTTTCTGATTTCCTCGATAAACCAGGGCAATGCCTAATCCAATTAGCAAAAGTCCTGTAATCATGGTTCCAAATAGGTAGATGTCTTCAATGTCCTCCACAGAAAGAACCGCCAGGCACACAACCTGAAGTTGGCATTGGGTTTTGTCCCCACCAATGTTAATACCAAACCTATGCCCTCGCCTACATGTTCTCATTCTAATTGTTGTTACTTTTATCCAAATGACAGCTGGCAATATGTTGTTACTTTGCACTTTGTTTATCTGGATACTAACCTTTGAGAAACTGGATTGGCAGAATGTTGCCTGTGAAGAAAAGAATGTCTTTTAATTACCCTGTGCCAAGTTAATATTTACTTAAGTGCAATTTTTAAGAGCCATAGATTGTATTTTATTGTTTTTGTTGTGAGTGGTTTTGTTTGACTGTTTGTCTTTAGGTTATTTATTCATTTTTTTATGTTTCACTGTTGAATTGAATAAGTTGACCTCATTAAAAAGTTTACTGTTCTTTGAAAAGAGTGTATGTGCATGATTATTATTTTACTAGTGGCATAAAATTGTCTTGAAGACGTCAACAATAATATTTATCGCAATCATTTCTGAGACAATATATCGTCCAACAAAATTTATCATGATAGGCCTACTATTTACACTATCATTTATAGATTGATGCTTATTATTGTTAAAACAATATCTAAAGTATTATTTTTATAAAATATCTTGCTCTAGACTTTCAAACAATATAAGATTTTATTTTAATTTTATCTAATAGTGGATGGTACAATAATTACAAACGCTAACAGAATCAACACATTCCAGTTGTAGCTGTAGTTATAGTAACTATAGTCACCCTTGTAATAATAATTTCAGTAAACTGCTAATGTTCAGTTCCCTCTTCATTTATTCTCTATTCAAAAGGCACAACTGAGTCATACAGGTTGATGTGTGTAACGGACAATAATTTTATCCAAAATAGTTTTTCATGCCTTAGTTGATTTATTTCCGTTTCACATGCATATAGCTGCTGTAAAGTTCAGTGCATTTGTATAGAACTCTCTCAAACTGTAGGTTCATTACTACACTACGTTCATGGTGACATTTTGCACAGGACTAGGTTCCTCTGATCACAGAAACGAAGCTCCAGCATGCTCTGCTCTTAATCTTTTCTGTTCTTTCAGGATATATTGTGCATGTCACTCCTTGTTTTTTTTTTTTTTACTGAGTTATGTCCGAGTTGTTTGTTTGGTACCCGGTCTGGGTTTTCTGTGCCAAATACAGAAGCTGCTTCACCTGTAAGAAAATTACTTTCATGAAGAAGCTAACTTGAATGTGAGCAGAAAAAATAAAACAAGATTCTTAGGGTAGTATCTCACTGGGCTGTGACATCCCGCGACTAGTTGGAGACACGACAATTTTCACTTGGAATCGCACTGAATTGATATTTGCATATTTTACCGCAACTGTTGTGTCTCCAACTAGTCGCAGGCTGTCGCAGCCCGGCTTTCCCTCGGCAGGCAGGGAAGTAGAGGAAGCCTCACGGAAACCGACTTGAGAAGGGTTCGCTCGCGACGGCTTTGCGACACCAGCGACGCATTTGCGGCTATTTTGAGAGAACAAGTTCAAAATTTCAGCAACGAAGGAGCAACACTTTGCGACTCATGCAAGGAAATCCAGAAGCCCCGCAAATGTTTCAAGACACTTTTGAAACTCTCTTGCGAATGACGTTCGCAATTTCTCGCAAGCTGTCGCAGCCCAGTGAGACACTCGCTTAACCAGCGCTCCTGAAAGTGCTACCCTTATTTACAATGATTAACTTATTAATGAATGACATGTCATAGTTCATAAAACAAAAACCATTGCTGAGGTGTAATAGGAATAAAACACTTCAGGCTGTGGTGTTATTACGCATTATTACACAGCACCACCCTGTTGAAACTTCCAGAATCACCAGTTTGTTTGTCCTTTAAACAAACACTACGTCTACTTCAAAACTATTTCAACCTTTTTTTTTTTACAAACACCTGTGCTGAGCTGAGGTCTGAGTATCCTGACCACAGAAAATCCCCTCAGAGCTATTATGTTACACTGCGCATGCGCGTACAAGGTCCGCGCATGCGCAGTGCAGGGACGGGGCGGTTAGTGCATTTGTAATGACACATTTTGAAAGCACATGAACAACATTGTAACTAAGTTGGAGCTGGAGCTGAAGTGAAACTGGATACTTTTTTTTTTGTTTGCCTTCTTCCTTCCTGTAGGAAAGCGGGTAAGGTAATACTTTATAATGTAAGAACGACGTTAATAATGTAACAACAGCAACTAAGTGAAGAGTTGTGGCCAGAGAAGCGGCGGTGGAATGAGAAGTTGTCGGCGGTGACGGTGGAATGTCGCAGAGCTCCGGAGCTCCGCAGTCGCTCCCGGGTCCGCCCTCCTCCTTCTCCTCCAACTCCTCCTCCTCCTCCTCCGTGTGCTGCTCTGTGCCCGGGCTGGAGGCCTCAGCGGCGGGATGCAGCACCGTGCTGATGTCGGTCCGGGTGTCGGTGAGTCACTCCGGACTCCGGCCGCTGTGTGCGCCGGGCTGCGGGGACCAGGCTCTGCGGCTCCAGCTCAGCATGGACCCGGGCAAGGCGGGGGAATTCCGGCTGGCCCTGAGACACAGCAGCGGAACGAATACGGTAACCGGATCCTTTGATCCGCTCACACAGCCGCTACACTCGAACCTTTCCCACGCTCTCTCTCTCTCTCTCGCGCGCGCGCTTCATGGTTTTTCAGAACTACATTGTGTTTCCGCTCGACCATTCGGCATCACGTGATCACTGTTATTGTTTACAGCCTCGACGCGGAAAGTTAGAATCACTCCTGGAACTCCGGAACTCGAGCTGTTTGTTAAACTTGCAGTGTTTGGGAAATGAGGCCGTTAAACACACGGCTACATATTAAACCCCCAAAAAAGTGACTCGTGACCTCACAAGTCGAAACTCTGACGTCATCACATTCGACGTGTCTGCAGATTTGCATATGAAGGATGATAAGAGGAAGAGAGAGGAGAGCAAACACTGTAACACTCAACATACTGCACCTGTGCTCTGCTCTTAGTGAACATGAGCTTTGTTTTTTCTTGTGAGGCTCATAACTCTGTCTGTCTGTCTGTCTGTCACTCTCTCTGACTTTCTCTCTGTCTCTCTCTCTCTTGCTGTCTCTCTCACTCTCTGTCTCTCTGTCTCTATCTCTGTGTGTCTCTTTCTCTGTCTCTTTGTGTCTCTCTCTCTTTGTCTCACTGTCTCTGTGTGTCTCTCTCTCTTGCTGTCTCTATCACTCTCTCTGTCTCTGTGTCTCTCTCACTCTATCTCTGTGTTTCTCTGTCTCTCTCTCTCTGTCTCTGTGTGTCTTTCTCTGTCTCTCTCTCTCTCTCTTTGTCTCACTCTGTCTCTCTCACTCTGTCTCTGTGTCTATCTCTGTGTGTCTCGTTCTCTGCCTCTGTCTCTCTCTCTCGCTCGCTGTCTCTCTTACTCTGTGTGTCTCTCTCTGTCTCTGTCTCTCTTGCTCTATCTCTCTATCCCTCTCTCTCTTGCTGTCTCTCTCTGTGTGTCTCTCTTTGCCTCTCTCTCTCTTTGTCTCACTCTGTGTCTCTCTCTCTTGCTGTCTCTCTCTGTCTCTCTTGCTCTATCTCTGTGTGTCTCTTTCTTTGTCTCTCTCTCTTTGTCTCACTCTGTCTGTCTGTCTGTCTGTCTCTCTCACTCTATCTCTTGTGTGTCTCTCTGTCTCTCTCTCTTGCTGTCTCTCTCACTCTATCTATGTGTCTCTCTGTCTCTCTCTCTCTCTTTGTCTCTCACTCTCGCTGTCTGTCTTCCTCTCTCTCTTTTTCTCTGTGTCTCTCTCTTTGTCTCTGGCTCTCTCTCGCTGTCTCTCTCTCTCGCTCACTTGCAGTCTGTCTCTCTCTCTATTGCTGTCTCTGTGTCTCTTGCTGTCTTTCTCTCACTGTCTATCTCTCTCTTTCTCGCTGTCTCTGTCTCTCTCCCCCACATGAAAGTTTGCTATCAAACTGTGGTTTCAAAAACCCATAACAAAACCCTGAATAGTGCATTAGTGTGCCTCGATAATTGTATCTGTATTTGCATGCGTTTAGAGCATCTTATAATTTATTAATCTCAAGCGGGCTTTTATTATTAGCTCATCCGGCTGCAGGCCAGGCCGGATGAGATTATGCGATCAAGTGTCGTCCGTCGTCATCATTCGTCCACAATTTACAGAAATTGCTACTCCTCTTACAGGATTGATCAGATTTCGATCAAACTCGCATACAGTGTTCCCTAGGTGGGTGTGCATAAAACTTGTCAAGATGGTGGCGCCACCTGTCATATTTATGATTTTATTGGTGTCTCGGCCGGTATGAGCTACAGCCTCATTGAGGCTATTTTTGTCATTCCTCTATATAGCTTGTCTACATTTGTATAAAAATGTAATTTCTCCAGGACCGTGGTGCAACACAGGACAGTACACAAGACTTCATAAAGTGCACACAGGGTAAATCCACCTCAAATGATCAGATTTCAGAAAATGTTCCCGCCTGACCATTCCAGATTTACTTCATACTGTCAAAAATTAATATCATTAGTCCCGATAAACGGTGTGCAAAATTTCAGCCTTATGTCTTTTAGTTTTTGAAATAAATGGGCGTGGCTTGAATTTTGCTGTAAGAATGAGTGCTATAGAAAAATGTTATGCTAATTCAGACCTGCTCTTTGCAGTGGTATAATTAAAAAAAATTATGGTAGACTTTGTCATACATGAGCAATATGAGTTTGAAATATGGGCGTGACTTTATTTATTTATTTATTCATTCATTTATTAAATAGTTTTAATGGCTCAAAACTCAGTAAATGTATCTCTTTTGGACAAATGCTTAGTTACCAAAATGTTACTACAGTATTATAAATAAATATCAGAATTTGAAATGTGGAGAAACAAAAGGCAAAATGTGCTTCAAATTGCCCACATTTGTTTCTCCACATTGCCCTTTGTTTCTCGTTTTTGTGGTAAAATTCAAGCCACGCCCCCTTATTCATGCCCCGATGTCTTAAAAATTAATAAAGGTGTAAGGCTGACATTTTGCGCACTGTTTATAGGGACTAATTACATTTACTCTTTGGAAGTATGAAGCAAATCTGACATGGTCAGTCACGACCTTTGGCGATATCACATGGATTAACCAAATACAAACAGTGCAGGACAATAAATACACGTAACATGGGTGGGAAATTATAGCTCCTTTGACATATGAAACCCATAAACGTGTATGAGGTAAAAACAAGACGGGATAGATAACAGATTTTCCTTCCCACTTAGTCTTCCATAACAGTAAAATAACAGCTGTCATGTATTTCCACCTGACTGTACAAGACGCACGAACCTCTGTGAGATGTGTAAAATTTCCGAAACCGGATGTGACGTATAATTCACGAGGTTGCAAATCCATATTGTTGTGAAAAGCCCAAGCTGAGGAACACTGATTAGTTAGTTAGCAACATGGCACCAGTCGAGCTCCATCACATCTCTGTTGAGTAAGTTCCATTCCAACACGACACCATTACAGCATAATTGCGGTTGCAGTGTGAGTGTGAATGTTGTATATAGGTAAGGTAACAGCAGTAGGTATAACGTATTCATATTTGGTTACATTTCTAATGTACTTACTTACTTACTTATGCCCATCGCCCCCTGCAGAGCATAGGCCATTGACGAGCTTCCTCCAGCGCACCCAATTCTGAGCCTTTCTAGATAGTTCTGTCCAACTCCAGTCATTCGCTTTAACTTCGCTCTCCAGATCCCTTCTCCAACTGTTTCTTGGGCGCCCTC
>JAPEIY010000020.1:17234853-17247428 GCA_026122135.1 Cathorops aguadulce | reverse complement strand
CTTAGGCTGATTGATTTTGTGTTTCCTGAAAAACCTGGAAAAATGACTTAGGCGATTATTTTAAGAAGGTGACGATAAGAGAAACAATCAAAATTGAATTCTGAGTGACCAAACAGCCCTTTGTTTGGTAACGTGATGAAGCTACCATTACAACAATCAAAGCAAATCGTTATCATTTAGTCCAATTTAAAAAAATAAAAAAGACAACACCTATAAAAATAGAAGAAGGAATTATTCTCTAAGATTATAGCACACTTGCTTTATGCATTATTTTTGGCATTTTTATCAAACATAAAATATGTTAAATTTATGTTTAACATTTAGGTTGATGAAAGTTGCACAAACTCCTTAAATCAGATTATTTCCCAAGCATAATTTAATTCTATTCCTATACTGACATGAGCTGATAGTCTGTTGCATTAGAATATGATGTAAATCACAAACTTTCATTTTGTTTTATTTTTTATACATTCAATATTAATTCCCTCATTTTGTAAAATTAGTAAATACACCAATTTATAAGTTTAGTGATCATCAAATGAACCTAACCGCTCTATAGCAATGTATTATGTATGTTATGCATATGTAATACTAAATTAGCATATGTATTATGCATATGTAATATTACATTTGTGTGGTGCATACTTGAGTTGCATGTTTTATTTTTGAGTCACTCTGATTTTTATCATGGTCCAAATGGCAAATATCTTACATCTACTTTGAAAATAAATATTTTTTACCCTTTAAAAAATCTTCACTACTATACTATACTATACTATACTATACTATACTATACTATACTATACTATACTATACTGACTCTGTAATGTCTTAAGAAAAATTGTGTTTTCACCTCAAAACACAAGTTGAGAAGTATTTTATATTTGAAACCTTTCACAGCTGCAAAAGCAAAGCCTTTCTCAAAACAAGTTTGCATTGTCTTGACAAAAAAATGACCCTTTTTTTGTAGTACCCATAAATCTATGACAATTTTGATTATTCATTATTATGTGGTCTTGACTGGATTTTGAGGAAGAGCACTGGATTTTGTGTGAATTGAGTGTTAATTTATCTCTATATTTTTGACACTGAGAAAATCAGAGCAGATGTTTAAATAAGACACACGGGTGGGTAAGGCACTGGCAATCTTACAGCACAATTATGTAGCCACTCCAATTTCATTTTGGATTGACAGTCAGACATCTCAGGTTGGCAATTAATCACCAAACAGCACTGCAATTTTGGACATTGATCTTTCTTGGCATGTAATCTAAAAATGTGCTGATGAATTTAACCTTGATCCCATTTGTTAGCCATATAAGAAGCTCAGCTGGCAACGAATTTAGTTTTGAATTAAATCAGTTGTCATAAAACTCAGTTTTTATTTTATTTTTTTGCCTAACTCCAGTGTAATGATCTTCCCACCAATTTTACTCCAGTAAGCACCAAGCATTTTTGGACGAACTGTTGTAAAGTGTAGGCCCAAAGTTATTTTTTTATCCTCTATTTAAATAAAATATTCATATTCAATTTTAAATGAGCTCTGAGTTAACTGTTAGCTCCAGTGCAATGTGACTACAGGGCAGGAGTGCGGAAGAGAGGAACTTCATGCTGAGGAGCCTTTTGGTTGCATTGTCAGCATCAGTGCATTTTAAATGTGTGTTTTCAGGCCCACACGGTCAATCTGGAGGAAGATATACTATATTTACTGTAACACACATGTAAAATAATTCTGTGTGCAGATACTGTACTTAAGTCTTCTTTTTCCTCTAAATCCTTTGCTGTATTATTGGTTTCTGTTCAGCTAGAATGTGACTGTTGGCTCCCATCTGTCTGAATGTGCAGTGTCACTGGGGACTTTGCTGTCTCTTCTTGTTGTTCATGCCATTATCTATTCTCTGTTTTCCTCCTGGAAGCATATTTGAAGGTCATATTGTCACAGCGCGATGCCTGTACACTGAATATTGTGTTTGGCTTTCTTATTTCAGAGTAATAAACTATTTTCTAAGATATTATGAGATAGAATAGAAATAACCACAGTAAAGGCCATTTTAATGAATTCACCTTTTTATTTTGGTGTCAACTGATATTTCAGCACTTTTGGCACTGTTTTATTTTTGGGTTAAAAAAAACCCCACTCGAGTGTAACCTGGATAGAACCTGTAAATAAAAATGAAGTGCGTATAGCAGAATTGCCAAAAAGAAAATTCTTCCTTTTTCAAGTTCAGTAGAGAAAATGAACCAAGGACATTATGTTTTTAGTATTTAGTAAGTAAAATTTTTAAATGGATAATATAGACTGGAATAGAGGACAAGTGTGAAGAAAATAACTGGTCGGGATGATACAATTAAAGGCCCGTCTGCTCATCCGTGCATTAAGTTTATAAGCTCACTATGACAGTAGAAAGCCCTCAGTGGGGTAAGACAGCGTACATAAGCCACTGTATGGAAAGGTCACCATATAAAAATAGCATGAAAATAGTTTTGTCAGGGCATTTTTACTCAATTTTTAGACCGTCCTGAGATAATGGTGGTTTATACAGACATACACACATTACAGTCTGATTCTTAATTATCTTACCTTATCTCTGAAAATGTAAGGCTTACATTGTTCAGATGTGTGTACAGTGAAAGCTCATCGCACACACATGCATATTAAGCTGGGAAGAGAATAAGGAAAGCCCCACTCCTCATATTTATGTTATTTAAATGCCAACTCGCTTGCCCCTCCTCCTATTCAATGAACATTACCCACCCCATATGGAACAAGCTATTATTCTTTGTTGCTTTTACACAGCCAATGAGAGATTCATGCTTAATGTATCATGACGTGCCAACTGGAAGTCTCTGTGTGAGGCCACTGATCTGGTGCGATGCCACACCTTTTTATATGCATTAGATGTGAGGGCTTTTTCACTCCCTCTCACAGAAATGCTGCAATGCGTCGGACGGCTCCAAGACTGGGTCAGTGTAACGGCGGCAGCCGCTAGCTCACCATCCCCATGGCAACAGCCAGTAGAATGGCTTACAGGAGCTATGCACTGTTGTGTGTATTGCAAAGAATTTAATTTATGCTTTCCTGAGATTAGTGAAGGCTTGAAAATTTTATAATTGCATCTTTAAATATAATTGCATCTTTAATAATAATCTTTAATAATAATAATAATAATGTCTTGCATTTTATCTTATTCTGTTTTAGTATATATACTAGCTCTTTTGGGCTAGTTCAGGAACAATATTCAGGAACAATCACGCATGATAAAGCCTCCTTATTTTTTTAAGCATTTTTGTCATGCATATTTATAAGTGTATAATTTTTATTCCCCCTGTGTTTTCCTTCTCCTTGTGCAGGACAAATAATTCTGCAATACAAGAGTGATGTCCTTGAGACAGTTGTATTAGTGAATCCATCTGTGGAAAATATTGCTATAGAGGTAATGGTGGTTTATACCAAAACATTCCCAGCCTGAGCCTTATCTTACATCTCTGCTACATAATATATATATTTTTCCCCTCAACCAGATCAGAACACTCCTCTGTGACTCAGCTAAACACAAGTTACTGGTCCTAAGCGGGCAGAGCACTGAGCAAGGTGGTGACATCATCCTGAAAGGTGGAGCGTTTGACTGGAAGAATTTCTCTGACATCGTTACAAGTCAAAGAGTAAGCATTTATTGTGCTGCCGGAAACTGTTAATTCAGTAAAGATTATTTAATCAAGTCACCCAGCACACATGCTGCATATTGAAAAAATATAGATAAAAAAATCAAATTGTAATGGATTAAACTTTTGCTGTTTCACTTTTTTCAGATTAAGAACTTCCTGAGCCAGTCAAGTCCAGGTGAGCGAGCGTGTCTGACTGTGTGTTGTGAAGGAGAGGGGGCCTGGAGCTCCCTAGGGCTCGACCAGGAGCAGAACTTGCTGGACTACAGATTTAACCCGGACCCTGTGCTGCCTGAGATGGAGGGCGTTACAGAGTTTACAGATTATGTCTCTGAGACTGTGGATGTTGCTTCCCCATTTGAGCTCCTGGAGCCACCCAGCTCAGGGGGATTCCTGAAGTTGTCCAAGCCATGCTGCTATATCTTCCCTGGAGGCAGAGGTGACTCAGCCCTGTTTGCAGTCAACGGCTTTAACATTTTGATTGATGGTGGTTCAGAGCAAAAATCTTGCTTCTGGAAACTGGTGAGACACTTGGATAGGATCGATTCTGTTCTGCTTACCCACATTGGAGCTGACAATCTCCCTGGGATAAATGGACTATTGAGGAGAAAAATTGCAGAACAGGAAGAGGACCATTCTCAAGGCTCAAATGCCTATGGAGAATGGATGAAAAACCTGATTTCACCTGAACTTGGTGTGGTTTTCTTCAATGTTCCAGAAAAGCTAAAGATGTCGGAATCAACTCTGAAAGTTAAAAGGAGCATTGAGGAGGCATCTCTTACACTGCAGCACCTCAGCAAATTGGGCATCAAACCCGAGCCCCTGTATCGAGTTGTTAGCAACACAATTGAGCCTGTCACCCTTTTTCACAAATTGGGTGTTGGCAGATTAGATATGTACATTCTAAATCCAGTCAAGGACAGTAAAGAAATGCAATTTTTCATGCAGAAGTGGGCAGGTAACAGTAAGGCTAAGACTGGCATCACTTTGGCCAATGGCAAAGAGGGAGAAATTTCTGTTCCATACCTTACATCAGTAACAGCCCTTGTTGTCTGGGTTCCAGCCAGCACTACAGAAAAGATAGTGAGGGTATTGTTTCCTGGAAATGCACCACAGAACAAAATTTTTGAGGGACTGGAAAAGCTAAGGCATCTCGAATTCTTGCGTTATCCAGTTGCTACTCAAAAAGACATATCATCTGGAGGGCCCCCTTCAGTGATGAAACAAACAAAACTTAAGCCAAGGACTGATAGCAAGGAAAGCCTCAAGTCTTCACCCAAAATACCTGCCACTACTAAAGCAAGCAAGAAAGAGGCAAATGAGGACATTGAATCAAAAAGCGACTCAGTAAAAGAGACTAAAGTGGAAAAGAAACCAAATAAACTGCAAGAGAGTGTTAAACCTCATAAACCAGTGAAAACCTGTGCAGAGACCACTGATACAGCAAAGCAAGAGAAAAAGAAGTTGTTAAGGGAGAAATCTCCAAAGAAACATGCCAAGACCTCCAAAATGGAGGAAAAGAAAGATAAAGAAAAGAAGCAGATAAAGAAAGAAAAGAAAGAAATAAAAAAGCAAGAATCTGTTAAGAAAGATGACAATAAGGAATCCAAAATGAAGGAAGAAAAGAAGACCGATTCAGGTAAACCAGAATTAAGGAAGATCACCAAACCTGACTTAAAACCCTTCACCCCTGAGGTCAAAAAGACTCTCAACAAAGCAAAGGTTCAAACCAAACCGAAGACAGAAAAAACAAAAGCAATCAAAGAGCGAGAGAACAGACCTGCTGCAAAACAGGTTTCAAAGGAGATACAGGAAAATGACAGATCCCTGGTCTCCTCCCCAGAAGACCTTACCAAAGATTTTGAAGCACTCAGACAAGAGGAACTTTCTGAACTTGCAGAGAGCAAAGTGCTTTCAAACCTCGAATCTTATCCTGACACAAAAGTCACACATATTGTATCTCCAGATGAAGGAATACCCACTACTGACAATGAGACTGAATCCCCTCATGAGGAACAGAACGTGTATGGAGAAAAGACAAATAAATCCCTAATAAAAACAACAGACAAGTTTGAGGATGAGGGCGCTGCTACAGAAGATGACTATGAGGACGAATACAACACTGAGACCAAAATGGCTAAAACTTCAGATCTCACAGGGAAGGCAGATGACCAAAAATGCCTGGACATAAAGAAGAACGAAGAGCTTGAAAAGAAACATAAAAAGAGTGACAGTGAGGAGGAAGAGGATGTTATCGAAAAAGCTGAGCTGGAGGAAGCAGAAGATATAGTTCATGAGGAAGAGTTGAAATACAAGACTGAGGAGACAAAAAAAGAAAATATTAGTAAAGACTGGGACACCAAACAAATTGATACTAAAACTATCAAACCTGCTGGTGCCACTGAGCACATCTCATTCATCCAAGATGAAACGATTCCTGGATACTCAGAGACCGAACAGACCATTTCTGATGAGGAGATCCATGAAGAGCCAGAGGACAGGATTCCTCATCTCCGTTACGACAATGTCTCCGTCCCTGATCAACCTGACTCTTTCTTCAGTGGCATAAAAGACACAAAACTTCCAACCATATCTGTTGCACCTGATTTAACAGCAAAGATGACCAGTGTTGGCCAAGAGCCACCTTTATCTACATATTCCACAAATATCATTGCAGCACCATTGGCTGAGGAAGAACATATATCGTCAGCCACCTCAATTACAGAGTATGACAAATTATCTTCTTTTGCAGCATCGGTTACTGAAGATCAGTCTATTGCATCTGTGACAGCACCTCCAACTGAGGAAATAGGAAAAAGCTCTTTACTTCTGGACAATGCGAACAGTATGCAATCATCCGGTCGTACAGAAGGAAAAGAATACTTACATTCAGCTGGCACAATTTCTCCAACATCATCTTTAGAAGAAGACAAATGCTTCAAGTCACCTCCATCAGAAGAATGCCAACCCACTGCTCCAGAGATGAACGCTACTGGAAAACCCACCACTCAAGCACATGAAGATGATGATGAAGATGAAGAAGAGGAAGACGACCAGACACCCAACATTGACATGCCTCTTGGAAAACTCCATGAGAGTTACGCATCTGCCACAGTGCAGGAACAGCTTGATAAATGCCCCTCATCTACGGTACCTCTTTCTTCACCTGGAGCACCTTCAGTCTCACAAGAAAAGGCAGAAAAAGTCCTTTCTCCAGATGTGCCCAAAACAGACGGTGCTGGGAAAACACTATCTTTTGCACCCTGCGTCTCCAGCACCCCAGAGGTGAGTGGTGCTTCAGAACCATCAGAGAGATGTGCAAGTCCAGATGATAGCACCATGAGAATGGCCTCACCTACACAGTCAGGCCCTACTAGCATTGGTTATTCACCTACTGAGGAAAAGGCACCAAAGTCTTTATTAATGGAGAAAGAGGACAGAATGGACAAGGATACATATGATGTTCAAATGTTAACTAAACATGAAACGGTTGTAGACAGTGATGCAAACAAAAAAGCTGTTAAAGTAATGGAGGCTGAAGGTGACACATTCAAAGGTGGTTTGTCTAGCACAAGGGCAACATTTGATGATTCAGGTGAAGAAGATGATGACGTTGGTGAAGAGGAAGTAGTTGAAGAAGAAGAACATCTTGGAAAGGGAGATTTTAAGACCGGTGTTAAAACAAAATACAAAGAAGAGAGAGAGAGCACATTCCTTGATGAAGATGACACTTGTGAGCCACAAGCTTTAAAAGAAGAAAAGCTAATTAAAAATGAGAAAGAGGAAGCGGATAAGAAAGATAAACTTCAAGACATGACCTACTTGGAGAAAGAACACAAGTCCCAGATGCTGAGCTCTGAAGAGGAGGACGAGAGTGAAGACGAAGAATGCACTTACTCAAGCATAAAAGGGCCTCAGGACAAGTTTGATTCAGTGTTAACAGCCTACAGCGAAAAAGACGTGTCATTGTCAGAGAGAGATGACTCCACTGTGACCTCCAAAAATGGTGATAAAAGTGTACACTTCAACTTGTACTCCTTCCCTCAGTCTGAGAAGGGTCTTAAAGATGATCATGTGAGAGAAGCAAGGCAGGATACACCTTATGTAGGGAAGAGTTTTACATATTCTGATGTATATGACAGTAAATCTAGTTCGGTGGAATCATACTCTCCTAATTTACCAAAAGACTGCACTGGTAAGTCTGAACGTAATGAAACCCTGAAGGAAACAGAGAAAAAAGATTCCATATATACCTTAATGGAAGCTACAAAGATGTCAGAATTCGAGGAAACTCACCTAAAGGACGTGTCATCATTATCATCAAACAGTGAAACCAAAACATGTGTGGACTCGAACTTTGGACACATTTTAGATGAAAAATCTACAGACTTATTAACTGATGTTAAACCAGAGGCCAAGAAATCATCACATTCATTCTCACCAGAAAGAGACCTATTTTCTGTTCAATTTGATAAATCTACTGTTAGTGGAAAGACAGAAGTAGCTGATACCCCATTAAGTGGTTATCAAGATGACCTTACCACTTCTGGCTATTTGGCTGCAAAAAGCAGCACTTCTTTGGCAGCTCAGTCTTTCAGCGAGGTGACAAGAGCAAGTGCACTAGACATGAAGATGTTAGCCCATGGAGAGGATGACGATGATGACGAAGAAGAAGATACTGATGAAGATGATGATGATGATGATCTGTACAGGAGACATGTCAGTGACAGTGATATGGAAAAAGATGCAAAATACAAACCAGGGAAAGAATTAAGCCCGTTATGTGGTGTCACCAGCATAGTGCCACCTGAATTCAAGGAGGAAAAGAAAGACACCTCACAGGACTATGGTTTTGGCTCTGTCAGCTGTGACACACCCCCAGCTCCTACTCCTTTTGAACCGACAAAGAGTCAAAAAAATGTTGAGGAACCTTTTGAAATGGGTAAAAAGGAAGCATCATCACCACTCTCTGGCAGCCACATGACAGAATATTCTGGATATGAATATTCTTATGGTGAGGTGAAAAAGTCTGTTCCATCCAGTCATTTAGACAACAAAGATGAGAGCTATGGTCAGTCTTTCTTAGCCCTGTCCACAAAACCAAGTGAAGACAAATATTTCCATGATGACAAAGACCTTGAGTTTGAAAAGCAAAAAACACCAGATATTTTAGCAAAAAAACCTGGAGACTCTGTCTCACCAGGCTTCAGTTATACAACTACATCAGCCACAGCATACTCCTCCTCTTCCTCATACAGTCACTCCTCCTCTGCCTCCGCCTCTCTCTCCACTAGTCGCCAGTTTGGAGATGAGCTAGAAACTCCTGCCAGTGTTGGATATGAGTATTCACCATTTAAAGATGAGCACTCACCTGTAATAGATTCACCATTCTCCACTTCTGGTGGGCTGGTTAAAGATGAGTATTTGGAGGTATCAGAGAAGATGACTCCTGCCACCACCACAGCTGAGTCCACATCCAGCTTAGCAAGGTTTTCACCGCTATCACCTTTTGAGGAGGTTAAGCCCTTACCTTCTTTCCCCCTTACCTCTGCAGTGGATAAAAGAGAAGAACTTGCCAGCTCTGCAAGTAGTGCTTTGGACAAGGGCCCTCAGGGTGCATGCTTTTACAAGCCAGAATGGGAAGCAGATACAGGTTTGCAGGCTGAATATGGTGCTACTGGACCTTACAGTCTCCTTTCTGAGTCTGCTGAAAAAGACACTTTGAAAAAAGATCTGTTTGGTGCTTCCTCAACACCTCATGCTGATTTACCCAAGAAACAATATTATGAAGACACTGAGAGCAGCGAAGAGGAGGAAGATTACATTTGTGAGTCTGAACAGGACAAACTGCACTACCAAAGAGCTCCATTTACAGTTGAAGCAGACAATAAAGATGATCCTTTTTCTGTGACTGAAAAACGGTCTTCTGCCAGTAAGGCAGGCGCATTTCCAGATGTGCTTTCATACACTTCTTCAGTACCACAGACTACAAAGCCAGATACTGCAAATGGTCCTGCAGAAGTCACCATGGCAGCACCAGAAGCCTTTGCTGACACCAGCAAGGTTACAAAATCAAAAACTGAACTGAAAAGTGAGAAGTTTGAAGCCTGCAAGATAAGGAACCCGTTTGAATGGGAGCTGCAGCAGCAAAGAGGTGTCTACCCAGGAGAATCACCACCTCATTACCGTCATGAGGATGAGTATGAGGAAGAAGAGGAAAAGGAGCCCGAGCATCCACCTCGTCCTCTTTCCCTTTCGTCTGCAGATCAGTCTTTACCATCATCGTACTATAAAGAAGATCCAGGCAGGCATGATGACTTAGATCATCCTTCCAATACATATATAGGTGCCAGCTCTTTCTCCTCTTCCCCAGGTTACTCTTCCTCTGAGTACAAACAGAGGAAGGGAGACACCTCTCCATCATTTATCAACCCAAGCATTTGCCAACTGTCCAGTGATGAGGAAGATGAGGAACAGAGAAGCCAGAATGCAGATCAGCAGCAACCATCAAGCAAGAAACAATCCTACAACCAACCGCAGCATGGTTCCTACAGAGAGGACAGTGAATCACAGCGCCTTTCTGGAGCCATGGCTGCAGGGACTGGCCTAGCTGGAGAGGACACACCTCCAACTTCTGTCAGCGAATCTCTGCCTTCACAGACAGATTCTGATGTTCCACCAGGAACAGAGGAGTGTCCCTCCATTACAGCAGAAGCAAATGCAGAATCTGATGAGGATGCAGATTATCTCCCTGTGGACAAGTCATCTGGAGCCTATGGTGGAAAGCACTTCTCATCCCGGCCAGAGAAAAGTCATGATCCACTGCCCTCACCAATGATGGATCCAGCCCCTTATCCACCTCGTCCTGATGTCTGCATGGTAGACCCAGATGCTCTCTCCAGTCTTACTGACAAACCTTTAAAGAAAGACTCAAAAACAAAGAGCCTTCGCAAAACAAGTAAGTCAAGATCACCGGCTAGGAAAGCTGATGCCATTCGTAAGAGGTCTCCATCAAAGGATTCCTCTCCTCGTACCACTTCTCTGAAGAAGAAGGACTTAGATGATGATCTGTCCAAGTCAAGTCACAACACGGGCAAGGGCCTTGTCAATGGAATTAAAACTATTTCAGGTATGCATTTGGATGTATTCAACATTTACCTGCCGTTAAATATACAGCAAAATTTTAATGAGTGAAAGAAAGTAGAACAGAAAGCTTTGTCCAAAATTTAGATTTCAGTTAAGGCTTCCCTTATATGATTTTTCACTGTTCACGCCCTTATTTTCAACAGGATCAAACACTGCAAAATCCAGTTCTGCTGCACCTTCTGGTTCTCCAATCTTTGTGGACTTGGCCTACATTCCCAACCACTGCAGTGCTAAAAATGTCGACCAGGAGTTCTTCAAACGTGTGCGCTCTACCTATTATGTAGTGAGTGGGAATGACTCCAGCAGTGGAGAGCCTAGCCGTGGTGTCCTGGATGCCCTGCTGGAGGGAAAAGCACACTGGGGGTCTAATCTACAGGTAGGACTTCTCATACATCTTCACAAGTTTCAATTTGTGAAGGCCAACAACAAAATAGCACCTAACGCTAACATAGTAAGGACAGTGAGACAAAAGTATGACAAAACCCGTCTTTTAAATGGCCACATGGCCAATGAATATATTGATGTAATATGTGCATTATTATTCTCATTTGAGAAAACATGCACGATAAATAATGCTAATTCAACTTGGTTCTTGGAAGATAATAAAGCACTAGCTGATGATGCTTAAATATGGACCTCTGCACTGCTTCAGGTGACGTTGATCCCGACCCATGACACAGAAGTAATGAGGGAGTGGTACCAACAGACCCACGAGAAGCAGCAGGAGCTGAATATCATGGTGTTGGCCAGCAGCAGCACCGTTGTGATGCAGGATGAGTCATTCCCTGCTTGTAAGATTGAGTTCTAAGTCTGGCATGGCTCCCAGGTTCACACTTTTACACTGAAATAATCCTTTATCGCCTTATTTGTCATATCTTAAGTGTAACTCCATTTGATAACATTGTGCATAATCACTCAGTCGTCCTTGTTTCTCCTAAATCGGTTATGGCTCTTACAACATTCCCTAACCTGAATGAGCATGGTATTATCCAGAACTAGGAGGATGTGCCTTTAACTTTTGGATTTTCAGTTTACTTTTGCCCTTTAATGAAGAAAGAAATACAAATATTTTCTGTTAGTCGTTACCTTTTATTTATTTATTTTTATAATTTCCATCTTGAAATTGTGTTGTTGAATGATGCAGTTACAGTAAGGTTAAAACCATCCCTTGATCAGTTTTATTTATCAAGGCACACATGTTATTCCGAGCTCATTTGGAGTTTCTCTCATTGTACCGTTACTGTTATTTTCATATCATTTATGCATGGATCATTCTTCTGCAGCAACTTCTGACCTACATACAGTATATGCTCTCTGTTCTCTCGCTCATACACACATACTATACAGGAAATAATGCATTTATCAAGTAATGTATTCTTCAGAAGCTAATTGCAGTACATACATACTTACAGTTTGCTAAATATTTACTAGTATTCAGATGACGTTTTTCTGTTACCATGGTCAGAAGTACAAAACAAGTGTGTGTTTTTTAAGTAACAGCACCATGATGCACCCGCATATTACTGTATTGTAAAGACCATTAAAATGTAAACATGTTTAAAGGAGATACGCAAAACCTTTATTTTTAAATACATTTCTGGGTAGATAGTATCTCCATCCTTGACTCTTGTATGCTGCATAAATGGGAATAAAATAATTTTTTGAGAGTTAAACTTGACCGCAAAGTTGGCATTCGAGCTGCCCCGCTGAGCCAGCCAGCCCTGAGTGTGTGACGTCACAGCGGTAACCGGTTTTAAGGCCGAGGC
>JAPEIY010000020.1:16855890-16868943 GCA_026122135.1 Cathorops aguadulce | reverse complement strand
TGAACAGGCTCCTCTGGTTGCTGATGACGGTGTGCAGAGGGTGACTGGCATCGTCCATGATGTTCAATAGTTTGTCCTAGTTTGTATTACGGAGTGAAAACAGTGTCACGACATGTCATTCTAACATTCTCACTGAAAATTTGAGAGACAGTTTTGAGCTACAGTGCTGCCATGATTCATGGTCACCTACAGGAAAAGCCAGTTATCCTAAGGGAGAAACAGTGCATTACTTTTGCTTCATATCAACTTTGCCCTCTGAATTCATGAGCCTCGGTATTGTGAGCGATAGACCTAGCGTTTTTGATTTTTGGCAGAAAAGCCGATTCACTGAAATGAAAAAGGATGTGGATTGTGAAAGAGGAATATGCTTTAATCGGTTAGTTTTACCCAACATGGACTTTATCTTGGTGAACTTTAACCTGCAAGTTAAAGGGCCTTGGTCTTATGAGGCAGTAAATACATGAAGGCAGGACTGTGAAAGTGTGCACATTTTTACTTGCTGATTTCTTAATGCTGCTTGACACACAACTTGGTGAAAATCCAGCGTGGCAGTGTCCGAACACCATCAGAATGAACAGTGTTGAAGCATGTTGGATCTGAGTTAGAAATTGACATTGGACGGTTACACAAAAACTTGGAATATGCTTTTTGCTTTTGTACGTCACTAGCCATGTCGTGAGCGCATATACGAACTCCTCGAAGCAGACGGCGTGCCTCAGAAATATATTAGGCTCATAAGGAACATGGATTCGTTGACTACGGCAGCAGTACGCACGCGCTCCGGAACATCTGAGAGGTTTGAGGTTGGTATGGGTGTTCGCCAAGGTTCTGTCCTGGGGCCTTTCCTTTTCAACTTCGTAATCGATGACGTCATGAGAAGAGCAGCCGAAGACTTCGATTCTGGGGTAAGCTTTCACACAAACGACAAGAAGGCGAGTGACCTTGACTATGCAGATGATGTGGTGTTGTGGGCTTCGTCCATCAGTGAGCTCCAGAAAGGAGTCGATGCAGTGACGCAGTACGGTGCATCCTACGGTCTCATTCTGAAGGCTTCCAAAAACAAAGTGTTGATCTTGCAACACTCAAGAAGGCTGAATCTGCCGATATTGATATCTGGTGAAGCACTGGAGTACGTCAACCAGTTCTGCTATCTTGGATCGCTGATTACATCATCATCAAGTTGCACGGAGGACATCAGCTACAGAATAGGGAAGGCAACGAGCGCATTCAATATGCTGCAGCGATGTCTATGGGCTAGCAAAATAAGAACAAGCGTCAAGCTGAGAGTCTATTAAACAGCGATCGCTCCGGTCCTCATGTATGCTTCAAGCTGGAGTATGACTGCCGTTGACATGGAAAGACTCGATGCAGCTGAGCAAAAGGTTCTGAGGCGGGTACTGGGATATCAGTGGCAGGACCACAAAATGAATGAGCAGCTATACTGAGAAGTCAATCGAAACATGATGGCAATCGGCGGGCTTCGGAAACCGTCCGAAAAAGTCAAAACAGAGAGGCTCAAGCTGCTCGGACACTTGCTGCGACAAAAAGAGAGTCGTCTCTCAAAAATGGTGGTGTTCATGGAGGCTGAACTTGGCTGGAAGCAGGGTCGGGGAAGAGCCAGAATTCGTTGGATAGATATCATTCGAAAGGACCTTCAAGACAGAGGTGCAAATTCGATATTCAAGAAGAAGACGGACGTGTATGGCAGAGTGATTAATACGACCTGGCACAGTGAGCGGTGGATGGTGGCGGTGGAAGTACTTGCCTCGGACAGACAGCAGTGGACGAGCCTGGTGTGCGGTTGCGATGGAGAGGTCATTCAAGGATGACAGCAACAGAGATGACTCTGGAGCGCTCCACAAAAAAAAAGTCACTATTTAAGATCTTATGCCATGTAGGCTATACTTATTATTATTATCATCTCTAGCCGCTTTATCCTGTTCTATAGGGTCGCAGGCAAGCTGGAACCTATCCCAGGGCGGGGTACACCCTGGACAAGTTGTTATTATTATTATTATTATGTATTTTCTGTTTCTATTTGGGCAGATTTTAATTGATTTGCTTGATGTCAGTCACTGTAAAAAATATCTTTATGCCTCTGCCACCAGGTGGAGAAGGCATCATGTTTTCAGGTTGGCTATCTGTCTCGTTAGTGTAGGATTTATATGAAAATATCATTGTAACTAGCAGGTGAACTGATGATTTTAGAATTGATCCAAATGTCTGACAGATCATCTCAATAGCTTCTTTCTTGTTTAACGAATATTTGTAGGGGATGTGTAAAAACTAACAAAATTAGTTCCATGAAGGAATAGATTTGTTGGTGGTACAGGCGTCCCTATCAGCACCACTGGCGTCAAATTCTAATTCCAAATCAGAAAAAGGTGGTACGGTATGGCAAATGCAAAAAAAAAAAAGCAGTAATGTTTAAATTTACATTGACTTGTATTTCATTGTAGACAGTATGAACCAAAGATATTTCATGTTTTGTCTGGTCAACTTCATTTCATTTGTGAATATACATCCATTCCTGTATTTCAGACCTGCAGTACATTTCCAAAAAAGCTGGTACAGGGCAATTTAATGCAAGTAATGAGGTAATATAATTAAATACTGATGTGATTTGAAACAGGTGATGTCAGCAGGTGATTATACTAAATCATGATTTAGTACAAAATTAGTATCCAGGAAAAGCCTAGTCTTGGAGGAGCAAAGATGGGCTGAGGATCTCTAGTTTGTCAGCAGATGTATGAGAAAATTATTGAAATGTTTAAAAACAACGTTCCTCAAAGAAAGTTACAAAGGGATTCGGATATTTCACCCTCCACGGTGCATAATATCATTAAACAATCCAAGGAACCTGAAGGAATTTCAGTACGTAAAGGGCAAGGGCCCAAGCCTAATCTGAACACCCGTGATGTCCGATCCCTCGGACGACACCGCATCAAAAACCATCATTCACCAATAGTTGGTATAGCCACATGGGCTTGGGATTACTTTGGTAAATCATTGTCAAGTACTACATTACAGAGTTATATCCACAAATACCAGTTAAAACTTTACTGTGCAACAAGGAAGCCTTATGTTAGCTTGCAGGCATCTGGGGTGGACCATCACACAGTGGAAATGCATACTGAGGTCAGATAAATCAGTATTTCAGATCCTTTTTTTAAAGAATTAGACGCCGTGTGCTCCAGACCAAAGACAAACAGGACCATCCAGACTGTCTCCAGCAACAAAACCAAAAGCTAGGGTCTGTCATGGTATGGCGTACCATAACCGTGTGTCAGTGCCCTTGGCAAAGGTAACTTGGGCTTCTGTGATGGCAGTATGAATGCAGAAAAGTACACTGAGATTTTGGAGCAACATATGCTGCCTTCAAGATGACATCTATTCCAGGGAGATTTCAACAAGGCGATGCAAAACCACATTCTGCACACATTATAAAGGCATGGACGTGGAAGAAGAGCGTCCCCGTCCCCTCTGTCCCCAATAGAGAATGTATGGTGAAGTTTGAAATGAAAAATATGACAATGATAACCCCGTACTGTTGCAAACCTTAAGACCTGTTTGCAGGAAGAATGGAACAAAGTAACACTTGAAACACTTCATCACTTGGTATCTTCAGTTCCTAAACATCTTAGAAGTGTTGTAAGAAGGAATGCTGACATTACAAAGTGGTAAATGCTTTACCGTCTCAACATTTTTTCTTTATGTATTGCAAGAATCAAAATTGAAGTGTGTTTATTTTGAAAAAAAGATATTCATTTGATGTAAAACATCAAGTAATGTGCTGTTGTATTCTTTTGAGTGCAATACAGGTCAAATATTATTTACAAATCATTGTTTTCAGTTTCATACCATCCTGTTCAACATACCGTTCCAACTTTTTCTGATTTGGGGTTGTAAGGAAAGTTAGTTAATCAACAGTAAATATTTTTCATTACCGTCGTAAAATGGTTATCACCATCTGTCAGGAATCGGATTGCATGACCTGGCAAGTACTTTTGTTAATTTTAAATCAATGATTGTGTTAAGCAAGCTTATACAGTGCATTGAGCCAGGTTACTTATAAATCCAAATATTTATGCAGATTGCATTTAAATATAGCTTCAACTAGCACATTTTTTTTTATATCACTTATACTTTTAGCCTGAAGTGGACAAAGTACCCAACTTCATTACTCAAGTCAAAGTACAGATCCCACTGGTCAAATGTTACTCCGATACAAGTGAAAGTTGGACAGTCAGATTTTTACTTAAGTTACTGAAGTACTGAAGTAACTGAAAGTACTTTACTGAAGTACTTGCTTTTAAAAATACTTAAAGCATATACGCAGAGCCATGGCCTCACTTTCGTTTATAAATGCCTTGAGACCTCAAGAATGGCATAGAAATCATTTTAAGCATTACCAATGAATCTAATATAATACTTTTTATGATTAAAGTGATTCATATAGGTAGCGGTCTGAGTGAATGACCTTGACGTCCGTAATGTCACAGCAGGTCTATTGGTCTCATCGCTATTTCCACTATACTGAAACACAGCTAACCATAACTCCAATCATCCATTTTGAGCTAATTTATCGCCATGCCATGTAGATGTGTTGCTGGCCGGTGCAGCAATATGACAGAAGGCGGATTTACGTTGCATTCATGGCCCAAGAATATTCAAACTGCAAAGATTTGGACATGTTTTGCGAGGTCACGGGCACATTGGGTGCCTATGAAGTGGTTTCTCCTCTGCTCTGCACATTTTAATGAAGATTCATATGAAACCTCTGATCTGTTGAGGAGCGTTGGCTATAAGCCCGTACTGAAAGAGGGTGAAGTATCAACAATTAAATAAAACTATAAGAAAAGGAAAGTTATTTATTTATTAAAAGGAAAGTGAGTTTAGTTGCACCAGTTTTCCCGGAGTGAGCCAAGGGTTGCTGGTAAAACCTGGGAAGGAACGGGATGTGACCTCCCCGCGGTTGTTGCTGAAACTGGTGACATCCCATTCTGTCCCGGGTTTTAGTAATTGCCTGAGCCGAGCAGTAATGGCAGAGTACTCAGTAATGGAGAGAATGGAGAAAGAGTGGAGCAGCCAATGAATGGAGAACTGAACGAACAACTAAAAGTCAGATTGTTTCAAAACAATCGGCCACAAGATTAGCCTTCAAGAAGCGAGAACACAGTTGGGTAAGCTCCAACTATTATTTGGATTAAAAAAAAAACATGTTGTTTACCTGCATTTAGATTAATACATGTAACTTGTATTGTGTATAAGTTACCTGTATAAGATTATTTAATTTGCTTCAGAATGTGATTGTCTCACTTCATCTGATTATTTAATTAGTCTTTTACATTTTATCAGTGAAAATGCATGCATGTACATGTATGTTGCATAAGTTATAACACCTATCCTGTTTTAATGAGAGTCAACCCACAATCAGTGAAGTCAAATCAGTCTTAGTTGAGCAAGTCGGTAATGGTATTTCTTACTTTCACCATAAATTTGTATTTATATGATTTTGGTCTATAGCTGTCAAAACCGGTTCCCACTGTGACGTCATGCACTCAGGGGTGGCTGGCTCAGCGGGGCAGTTCCAATGCAAACTTTGCGGTTGATTTTAACCCCCCCCCAAAAAAAAAAAAAAAAAAATATTTTTTTTTATTCCCATTTATGCATCGTACAAGAGTCAAGGATGGAGATGCTATCCACTCAAATGTATTTAAAAATAAAGGTTCTGCATATCTCCTTTAAGCTTACACACCACCAACACCATGTACTGTTCTTGCTTTACTTCACCAACTCACCTTTTTAACAAATGTTGTTGGTTAAGATTTGAAATCTGAGCTTCCTAATACACTGCAGATGCTAAATATAGTTTTTTAACATTACCATATTTACTTCATAATTGTAACTGCCAGAAAAAGTTTGTTTCCAGTAATTTATGATTGTGATATTAAATTTCATGCTTTATTTATTTAATGTCAGTCATATGACTAAAATGTTGAAATGAACATATCAGCTCAAAGCTCCTGATCATCTTGGTGCTGGAGCTGAGCTGATATTGCCAGCTGAGAAACATTTTTTTATGGAGAAAATTCATGAAACAATTCCAGATTTGGTACCTTATGACACCGGGACCTTGCGGGTGGAAAAAGGCCATTAGCGGTAGAGTCTGCAAACAGGCTGCATACTCTAATTCTGTTGTATGTGTAACTACATCTGTATCCACTAGGCGGCAGATCAGAGCAGAAACAGCTGACAGATGTCTGTCAACCAGCAACATTAGCGATTTCACCCACTATTTATGGCAGTTTGTCACTCTAAAGTGAAATGCAGTCGTCATATAAGCACAGGTGATGGTGCCCAAGTGTTTATGCTGTTGTGGTTGTGATGGCGTGTTCAGTCTGATGACGTTGCGTCAGAAAGCAGCAGTACTTTCTGACGATGTATACGATTGACACTCTCATGCTTGGTGGAGCCCATCTTCACCAGCCTGCAGCTATTGCTGTGTATCGGTGCCACCAAGCGTTCACTTGTGCAGCCAAATTCAATAAAGCCTTGCCTTGGTCGACGGAACAAAATGTTCCAACTTCCTTTTCAACCCAATGAGAATAAAGCACTTCTGTACAGTGGACACTAGATATGTCCATGATTTTCTCTGCTCCTAGTTAGTCACTCCTTTTTTTGTGTGTGTGTCTCCCCCATTGTGTCATCTTCAGTGAATCCATAGCTCTTGTGATTGTTGCGGTGTATCAGTGTGATAGCTCGTATCGTCTGAATTTAACATGGCCGCTGTTGTGTCATTAGTTGCTGGAACAATATGTTCCTCATGCACTAACCTCACTTTCAGTCCTATGAGAATAAAATCGTTCTATATTGTGAAGAATATGGACACATGTCCATGATTTTCTCTGCTTGGGGTGTCCGGGGTGTTTTGGGTCCCCCCCCATTGTCTCTTCTTGGTGGTGCATTCCTTATCTGGACTTGGTTTTCGGAGCCTTCAAACACACTTCTATCATGGCACCGCCCTCAAAGCATCAACTTGAAATGGCTCCAGATTTTAAAACGGTACCAGCCTGTCGATTTCACGGCCTTGGAACAGTTTAAAAGAGTCTCGCTTGGAGAAGAAAGAGGGATAAATAATAATGGAATTAGGGGGGAAAACATAAAGTATCGTTTTCAGAGAGGGGGTGGGATGGCGGGATGTCTTTCATCTTTCCATAACAGTAATGTTGTGAATGGGTCTAGGGGGCAGTGTTTGGGCCAGCACGCCTGCAGAGAGACACATGAAAGAGCAGGTCTGGCTAGAGTGGGCTTTAAAGGGACTCGCCGTAGCACACAGCACTCCCTCCCTCCTCACCACAGCAGGAGATGTGTGTGTGTCTCTTTTTTTCCATTGCCATTTCTGTCCTTCCTTTTCTATGTCTTCCTCTCTTCCTACCTAAATTGTCCACAGCCTTGGCCTCCCCCCTTTCCTCCCTTAGTGTGTGTGTGGAGAGAGAGACTGACTGTTTGGGTTGTAACCCCCATGGCTGTGTACAAGAGGCCCATGAGGGGGACTAAGGACTGGTTAAAGAAAGGGAGCTGTGTGTGTGTGTGTGTGTGTGTGTGTGTGTGTGTGTGTGTGAGAGAGAGAGGAAATTGAGCAGCGCTGTGAGCTTGCTGTCAGGCCCGACTCCTTTGCAGCTGTTGGATGTGTTCAACAACTCGCTGTGTTTTCCGTGGCCACATGGCAGGAAGCCTACTGAAACAACACTACTGACTTCAAAGTTCACTTCAGAGCAAACTCGGTGTGAGTCCATGTTCCAGTACGTGGCCTATAAACACATACACACACCAGGTAGTTTGACAGTTTTGCTTTTTTCATTGAGTGAAAAGTCTTTGAGTAAGTCTCATGTCTCAAACCCAGCCTCTCCTGATGTGAACAAAAGACCTGTCATCTTGGTACTAAAACCTGCTTTTAAGTTCTTTAGTATAGCGATGAAACATCAGGTCAGACAATTTTCCCCTCCTGTCTGAACATCTACTATTTTACTCATCCTTTACTTAGCTACATTCACGCATTTGTTTTCAATCCCTCCCTCATTTTTTTGGGGGGGAAAACCACTAAACCACACTTTCCCCCATGCTCCCTCCCTCTCGACGCTCCCTCCCTCTTTCTCCACTCCTTTTGGCTCAGCACTTACGAAGCTTAGGGGATAGAGGCCCCTCCCCCCTAACCGCCGGCTAAAATGGTTCAGCCCCGCTTTGCATAAGGTCTCTGTGAGTAGATCCATGTGTGGAGGCCAAGGCTAAAGGAATAAGTGTGTCTCAAGCCGGTTGGATGTATGCCTAGGGAGCGTTAGAGGTTTTCGTGGTTGTGTGCTGCTCTGAGACGGTGCACTTGCTGAGCGTTGCTCAGTCTGAAGCTGAAGCTTTATCATGTATTGCGCCTACCCCGTGCCTGGAATGGGCAGCAACTCTCTGATGTATTACTACAACGGGAAATCGGTGAGTGCTTTTTCTCTGGAGGGGAGAGCAGGAAAGTGCGAGTGTGTGAATGTTTTATGCTTAGCTTTTCAGCCATTGGGTTTTGTTGTATTCTGGAGAAAGGTATGTGCTGTATACGCTGAGCTTTAAGCAGAGGTAGGGGTGTGTGTGTGTGTGTGTGTGTTGCAGTGTGGCACCTTGTGACACGTTTCCATTACATCAGAAAGAACTAAGATATCAGTTCTCGCTAAAGATTATTTTAGACAAAGTGTCATTCTGGAGGGCACCCCCCACCCCCCAAAAGTGCTGCTTGGATACATTTTAACGAAACATAAAATGTATCGCAATATTTAGATGAGTATCAATGAAACAGTTGTGCGTCATTACATATATTTTTTTTAAATCCATGTTTAAAATATATATTATTAAACATGGAACACCAAATCAGAGTGTTATCAAAGTGCAGAAGAAATGGATCATATCTATATTACAGAGTCTTATTGCCTGGTCTTACTCTGTGTATATATCTGTCATAATTTTTGAAGTGTGTAAGGTGGACCAAGCCCACTTCCCACTCTTGTGAAAATACAGAGATAGAACGCGTTCACAGATCGCTGCCTTTCCTCTCTTCATTGCATTCTCACTTCCGCTGACCTGTCAGTACAATGGTGTGTAAATATAGTGTTGAGTTCAGAGTGCGAATTTTAAATGGCTCCTCGGTCACCACTGATACTTGCTCGCAATAATAACAAGTGGGAGTATGGGAATGATTAAGGGAAAGAGGCTGTCTGTTGAGGTTAGACTTTCCTGTTTGCCAATTGAGCTGGGAGCAGCAGCGTTGCTGTTATTCCATCTGTTTTTAATCAGTCAGGCATTCTTCACTCTACAGGGAGCTTAATGGGACTCCTCCACCTCCCCACCAGTCCTAGCCTTTGATTTTTGCGTTCCTCGGAAAAACTTTATTTCGCGTGCCTTGGAGTGTACGCTTGGTCCGCCACACGCTCTCTGACGACTGTCTTTGGGAGGCAAGGTGCCGAGTCTTACTGACAGAGGAGTGGAGAGAATGAGGGAGGCGTGTGTGTGTGTGGGTGTGAATGTAAGAGAAAGCAAGCAGAGAGAATGTGTGTGTGACCGAGAGGGAGGATGAAAGAGTGTATAAATTCACACAACTCTGGCTATGAGGAGAAAAGTTCCAAGCCGAGTCAGTCGCGCACACATTCTCTTCTCAAGAGAATTCTCCATCTGTTCGCTAAATTTAAGAATGAACACATTCCCTCGTGTCCTTAGCTGTAGTTTTGTGTATTTATTCATGTGTATATTACTGAGCAAAACATGTGTTATAACTTGAAAACTCTCTTCTTCTGTACATAAATGTAATTTCATTTTCAGCGTTGAGAGATTCACCTACTTGAGGCCTTTGACAGAGTCCAGAGACCTCCTAGCCCATTACACATTCCCCATTAGGCTCTTTGTTCCTGCAGCACAAAGCCCACTTTGATCTTTTTATATTAAGTATTTCCAGGCTTATATTGCAGCAGAGAAAATGAGGAGCATGTGGGCGCGCCAGGGTCAGAGTTTAATCTTGTAATCCAAAACAATTGGTAATTTCCCAATAAAATGTCCCTTTCATCTTTTTTAACAAGTTTGTGCACCAAACACAAGATAAACAAGCAATAATGAAAAAAAAAAAACTCCGAGGTTCATTATACGTCAAGCCTCACATAGCGCACATCTTTGATTTGGATGCTTTATGATCTTTTAAGTAGGAAGTTCTGCAGAGATCATGTTTTTTTTTTTTCATTTTCTTTCTGTTTCTCTGAATGCCAAAAAACTTTCCGCCAAAAGTTGACCTTCAAATTGGTTCTTTTTGCTAAAAAAAAAAAATTAGTGTTCAAGGTTAAAAAACATCATGAAGTTAATTCTTCTATATAATAATGCACCGGATTTAGATTTCGTTCTCTTTAAGAGACTAAGTTGTACCTGTTGAACACGGAACCCCTCAAGCTTTAAACTTTTAGATGATTCTAAAAGAACTTGGTCGTAAATGTCATGCATGTTGTGTCAGGACTGTGCGAGGCTGTACAATAGGGGCGCATTGTGTGTGAGCAGCATGCATTTTTGCTTTGCTAAGTGTGTGAGATGGGAGTTGAAAAGGAAAGCCCTCGGGCCTTAGTTTGATTCCAAACAAGTGACGTGCAGAGACAGGATGTTCTGTTGTCACTTGCAGCCCTGCGGCTCGGCACTGTTTTCTGTGGGTTTCTCTTCAGCATTGCCCTGGTTTTTGCCTTCCGTTATCGTTTATTTTTAAGAGGATGTTTTCCCCCCTCACTCTTACGTCTTTTAACCTCCGTCATTTGGTTTATCCGTATGTTGACAGCTTAATGGTTTTTCCATGTGGTGTTGTGATGGGTGTCGGGTAGAGATCAAAGGAAGGTGTGACGGCGGAGAGGAGCAGGGAAGGTGAGCTACACAGAGGAACCTTGCCCTATTTACATCAACTGGCACACTTTCAAACTACTTTGGGGGGGAAAAAATGCAACCACAGATATACAGTATTAGCATCCATCAGAACACCATCCTAGCATTAATGCCGTTTTCAGGCTGCGATTAATCCTTTGTTGTTTTTTGTTTTTTTTTTCCAATGACTCGAGGATAATTTTGTATTCTTAGGATTAGCGGTTTGGTTTTTAGGATCAAAGTGATAAAGAAAAAACAAAAACCCTCACATGTTACGGGTGTGTAGATCAGAGTGTATGGGATGATTGACAGCCCTTTAATTAATGTCTTGGTCAAAGAGAACACACACCCTCTCTTTCCAGCTCCTGGTGGTGCCAATGTGGGGCGCCCGGTGTTTTGGGGTGGTTTATTAATGGGTCGGCTGGTTAGCTCGAGCTAAAGAGGGCAATTAGCATTATCCTCAGCCATATGCTGTCCATTGAGCCCTGAGGGTGAGTCAAAGCCCAAATCTGCTGCTCCGCCTTGACCTGACTTCCCTGGGGAACTTCCACTGGCCGGGCCACATGTGTAAGCACACGCAGTCAATCACATGGCACGACACTGCCGCCTCAGCAAGGTGCTTAGCCACATCCTGCTGGATAAGCTGTCTGAAGACTAGGGCTTTAGATGCTGATGATGCAGCTACAGAGCGTGTAGAGGTGTAAGACAGACACAGAGTGAGCTCGGATAAATCGGGCAAGCGCTTTTTCATCCCCGACTTGAAACATGAGCCTGTCAAAAGAAAGAAATAGTGGATTTATAATAATAGGGATGATTTCAAGTCAGATTTATCTCTCTGGCTGCTGATGTGCATTACTTGAGACATCTTGTTTTTACACTGATGAGTTGAAAGGCAGGTCTTTTCGTCACAGCGTATGTGAAACACATCGAGTCGAACAGTCCATCTTGGCTAGTGAAGTCACCTTGCCCATCTGGTTCATGTTAAACTGATTGGTTTTCACTAACATGGCGATGCAATCAGCCCGTTCTGTGGCAGGTGAACAGAGGACACCGTTGTTGTGGCTGCACTGAGTTATGCCTGTCTCACATAATGATGGATAATGAGAGAGATTGTCTTTCGGCAGCAATACTTAACCTTTCCTCCCCTTTTCACTCTTCTTTCCTGTTTCAATCCATTCTGTTCTGCTCTCCCCCTCTTTCTCTCTGTGGTGTGTGGAGCTGGTTTGGCCCCATCTGGAGTAGATGAAGTCAGAGAGCTACATTATGGGTTCTGGGTGGCTTTGATCCTCCTCTTCTGGGACGGGCACTGCTGCAGCTGCAACCACTGCACTGCTGGCCCAACCCAACCAAGCCCAGAGGGCCTAAAATACCCGTGCGCACGCATGCACACGCGCGCGCACACACACACACACACACACACACACACACACACACACACACACACACACGTAAAATGCATGCATGAACAAACACATGAGCGCACATAAAGCCACATATGCATAAGAACACAAAGTGTGTGTGTGTAGCATGCTTACCCATTTCATTGTGTTCCAATTAAGCTGTAGCACGTGCGCGCACAAACCTCAAAGATAATCCTTTCCGTTTTCCACACAACATCCAAGTTAGCCATCTGTTACATGATATCATTTGTATGTTGACTGTATGTGACAGTTTTGTTGTCGTCTTCTAGGAAAGTCTTAATGTAAATGAGCATTTAGACTTTGCCTTAAGGATATTTAGTGATGTGAAACTGTTCATTTCTTTTATTGGCATTGGGTTTTTCTGTATTTTTTTTTTTTAAACATCCTCTTTCTGTGTAATAATGCAATCATTTTTAGACAAATTCTTGTAGTTTCTTTCGTTTTTTAAACAATATTTCCACTTTTTGCAGGTTTATGCACCATCCCCAAACTCGGACGACTTCAACAGAGAGTCCCCTTCCTATCCTTCCTCCAAACCTCCCAGCAGTATGTTTGCAAGCACTTTTTTTGGTAAGTGTTTTTGTTCTATCTTATCTCATCTCATTATCTCTAGCCGCCTGTCCTACAGGGTTGCAGGCAAGCTGGAGCCTATCCCAGCTGATTACGGGCGAAAGGCGGGGTACACCCTGGACAAGTCGCCAGGTCATCA
>JAPEIY010000020.1:14689305-14699994 GCA_026122135.1 Cathorops aguadulce | reverse complement strand
TTTTGAGCTTTGCAATGGTTTTAAAACTAGCGTTTTGTATCGGCAAAAAGACATGCCCCGCGCACTGCCATGTTAGCGCTTTCCGGTTGAAATCGCAAAAAACGAACTTTCTCAAAACACATCCGATTGACGTGATTGTGGTAACAACTCAACGTATGCATTCCCAATAATGCGAAAATAGACCTAGAAAGCATTTCACTCCGGAGTTTTCCTTTAAGTAGTGCATCAGTATGTACAGCATAAGAATTCCATCAGTAAGACCCTCACCTTCATGCGGTCATATTTATCGTCCACGTCTTGAATCCAAGAGATAAACTGCCGGGCGTTAAAGCGGTCTCTCACAGATTTGTTTTCATCCCCCTGTTAAAACACATCGGCATTTAGCAAATTATTCTACACCTGTGGAACTGTTAGCATTGAGATGCGAGGCTGGTTCACGGTGAGAGTAAAGGTATTTTACCTGGCTCTCTGATGGCATATTGTAAACCTCGGAATCCAGAAGCATGGTGCAAGCGCTAAACGGGACAGCCTGATTAGCAATTGTCCTGGCCGCTCTGCAGTGAACTCGCAGGACCTCTTGTTCACAGGACACAATCAGCTTTTCCTATAGAAAAGGAAAATAAAATTTCGAGACGTTCGTAAGGCCAGTCTAGACACTCTGACCCTTGCGATAACGTTTGATTAAGGTGGTACGTAGAATTTTCCAAACATCAGATGAGTGCAAGATGAAATGAGAAATTTGACTGTATTATGCCATACTTTGTACAGTTTGGAAAAAAAAAACATTTCAAGATACAGGGCTTTTCTATTATACAGAAGACCTGATCACTCGAAAAGGTTTTATGCTGAGCGATCAATTTTAACAGGATGACTCCTAAAGCATGCTAAGGGATTCAGGGGTAGGAAACAGGCAGTGTGTGGGTGATGAAGTTGGTGGATTTACCCGCTCAATGCTGTGCTGCAGTCGCAGTTTCCCCCTTACTGCCTCCTGCTGTCTGAAGAGCTCCTTCAAGGGCTCAGACAAAGATGGAGGTGGAGCAATCTGCAGGACAGAACCGAAAATCTCTCTTTTGGTATAAATTTTGAAATGCTGGTTTCCTAATGTTTGTTATAAAGTTGTGTAAACGCAACAAAGGTAGTGTTATTGTGCAAAACGCTGTTCTTACCACTGGGATATGTAGTTTGCTCAGTGGTTTGCCATCTAGCAGGTAGGAGCCGGTGTACGTCACGTATTCTGCATAGCACTGAGGAGCTTGTGGTGTTATATAGCAAAGGATTTTCCGTTTCTCTTCAATCTTTTTGCGGATCTGTAAGTACTCAAAGTAAGGGTTGGAGCGGTCGCTGTGGTATGGCTCAATTTCATCCAGCTTGATGGCATTGACTATAACTGCTAACGTTTGCTGTATCATCTCCCGTGTTTGCTGCATCGCTGTGTTGACGAGTTGAACCTGTACTTGTTGCTGGCCTGATTTCTGGAACTTCCTTTTGCGAGGATGCTGCGTCTGGCCATCCTCCTCCTCAGTGCGGCCTTTAGTTTTGGTAACGAGAACAGGAGCTGAAGCCTGAGCAGGGATGGTACTGATCGGCTCCTTCTCTCCAGAGGTAAGAGAGGATGGAGAAATAGTAGTGATGCTTGTTGTAACGGGAGAGGAGGTTGTGGAAGATGAGACACTTGTCGCAGTGTTCTGCTTACTCTGGTTGGCCAGCATCTGTGCGCGATTGCGAGTCATTCTTGGAGCTATCTCCTCAACCTTTTTGGGGGCCTCAGTTGTGGCAGGTGCAACTGGGAGTTTGACGGTTGTCTCCAAAGTTTCTGATATTTGGGGGGTGCTGGATGATGTGACAGTCAAGACTGGAGCAGGGGGGCAAGAGTTGCACGATGTACCCAAGACAACCACGGGATTAGACGCAATTTGATCTGATTTTAAAGGCGCCAGTGGTTCCAAACATGGTGTTACTGCCACCAGCATATCAGGGGCCGTGTCTTTCTGTCTATATTCCTGGTCATTCTCTCCATCAACATCTGAATACATGTTGCCGTCACCCTCATCATGGTCATCAAACAGATGCACATCTTCCTGGATGGTTTCTTTAATTGATGGAACATCTTGAATGTTGTGAGGTTCTGGTTCGAGCTCATGTTGGGGTCTGTAGCTCTCTTCATGGGCAGTTGGCTCCAAATCCTGAGCAGACTCGCATGGAGGAACAACTACAGGCGAGCATGGAGGCTTGGTCAAACTGGGAAAGCCAACATCCAATACCCCAAGCTCTTTGCTTGCTTCCAAAGGTCTTATTGGGACAGGAGGAGGATGTTTGTTCTCTGTTGTCTCTGAGGTTGTAACGTCAGGCTCATGTATCTCTTTTTCTGGGAAGGCAAGTTCCGTCAAAGAGAACGGACTCAAAGGATCTAGCTCGTCAACTGCGTTAGGAAAGGGGTCAACCCAGTGAGACTCACAGCTTACTGGTTGGGCAAGACTGCCCTGAGGGTAACTGAGTGATTCTTCTCTATTCTCTTGTGCCACACACGATGGCTCAATGTCCATTTGATTCTCCTCAACATGTGGTTTGATATCTGTGAAGAAGGTTTCTAGTCGAGTTGAGGAGGGTGGCATGAAGTTTGATTCTGCAGACTCTGCTTCGGGTCTCGGTGATGAAGAAATATCCTCTACGCCGTCTTTCTGTACGTCATAATGACTTTCTGAAATGTGTTGGTATGACCTGGAATATGCAGAATAAGGGGGTGTCATGGATGAGTGGACAGGTATTGCGGTCGGAATAGGTGGAAGGTCACAATCAGAGTGGGAATATGGACTGCTGATCTTTGAAACCGCAGCTTCAACCTCTCCATAACTTTCATGGGGAGATTTCATAAGACCATCTGAGTTCCACCCTATGGACTGATCACAAGAGTTTTCCATGTTATTGTCTTGAGGATGAGTGGGTGTCAGTGGAAGGACTTCAGGCTCTCTACGATCTAGAGAGTCAGCCCAAGTCTTCATGACAGAATCTTCTAATCCAAGAGAATATGTGGGGTCTTCAGTAGACTGCATGGCCTGATCTGAAGCAATCTGAGTTTCAGCCGTTTCCTCCGAATTATCCTCCTCTTCGTCGTCCTCCTCCTCTTCCTCCTCTTCATTATCATCCTCCTCATCTTCATCCTGCTCCTCAACAAGGGGAGGTAAATATTCACTGCCACTCACTGGATCAGAGGGCAACAAACTGGGCTCACTTTGATGTGGTTCAGACAGATCATCAATGTCCATTGGCGGCAAAGCCGCAGGAGCTGGTGTCAGAGGAGCAGCTATGTCCAGACACTGAGCGTCAGATCTATGGACTGGAGTCGAGGGCTTCATGAGATAACTGTACATACTCTCTGGAGGGAGTTCACTGGCATCATTCCCAGAACTGGCTGCAGAAGCTCTATCGGGTACAGGCTGTGCTGAATCAGGCCTTGGAGACAGCATGTTAATGTGAGGTGAGGGGTATGAAGACGAAAGACCATCGAGTCTCTCCATTGGGAGGGTTTTGTCTTCAGAAAGATGTGAGGCAGAAGACTCGAATTCTTGAGGTGCATTTTGCTGTCGAAGAAACTTGTCAGCTTCTGCTTTGAACTCTTCTTCTAGAGGTCTTCTGACGTCAGAGGTGACTGATCGACTCTCGAGGGGTAACTGCATATTTTTCGCTGGTGTGATGCAGGTTCCTTCTGGGAAACTATGGGATGAGTTCTGTGATGTGTATCTATCAAAGAACGTCGGGGAGCAGGCGTTCATTGACATGGTCATTGCAGAAGAGTTCTGACAGTCGAGTCCGTCGAATATGATTTCTTGGTAGTCCTCTGTACTGCAGGATGGTGTACGAGGAGTCTGCATGACTTCCTCATAGCTTGGACATGAAATCACAGATGCAGGAGTGGGGACCCCTGTTGGCCTGTTCTGATCAGGTCGTGGAGAAGCAGGAAGATTTTCCTTCATCTGGTGGCCTGCTAGCCAGTCTTTTGAGTTTTGGCTGTCCAGTGGCTGTGATTTTCTATCAGGGGACATCATCTGAGATGGAAGGCTCACATCTTTAAGTTTCTTGTCTTTCAAAGCAGAGTCTAATGTGCCAGTCTTCTTAGATGAGAGATCACTACGGTTCTTTTTGAGATCTTCGCTGGACTTGATTTTCTCTTTAAACTTTGGATCTCCTGATTTATGCCTTAATTTCTCCATTTGTTTCATCTTCTCCTTGTGTCTCTTATGGCGCTCTTCATTCTCCTGATCCTTTAAACTAAGCATTTTACCAAAGCTCGTTAGTCTGAGATCACCATCAACCAGAAGTTTCTCACGTGGGCGAGTGTCTTTCCGGGTGGTGTCTTTTGACTGGCTGAGCTTGTCGCCGTCATTGAGCTTATCCTTGGTCTTGTTATAATCTGTTCTATCTTTGTCTGCGATGTCCCGATTTCTGTCCTTGTTTTTGCCATCAAACTTTGGACTATCTTCTTTCGACTTGTCTTTTAAATTTGTGACTTGAGGGCTCTCTTTCAGTCCAGATTTTTGCTCGTCTTTGATGTGTCGGAAAGACCCAAAACCATCTGAATATTTGTGTTTCTCCTCTTTGACCTTTTCCTTATGCTTCTCTTTCTTCTTTTTGTCTTTAATCTTTTCGCTAGTAATGATGCTATTTGTCTTATCCTTTTTGGACATTTCCTTCTCAAACTCCAGTGTTTTGTCCAAGTCATCCTCTCCATCACCCTTGGAACCATATGGAAAAGTATATGGATCAGCTTCCAGGGGCATGGGCTCTTTCTCAATCGGCAGGCTCTCTCTGCGGCCAAAGGACTCTCTAAGCTCCTCCGACTTGTCCCGCTTATCAGCTTTCTCTTTCTTGCCCTTCTCCTTCTCCTTGTCATGACTCTTTTTGGAGGATGAGGAAGAGGAATGCCTATGCCGCTCTTTCTCTCTGAATTTGTCCTGTGGGTTAGAGATGGACAGTGACTCTCTTCGATCCTCTGACATATCTGGCAAGGTGATATTTGAGGAGTCATAGAAGCTGCTTGAAACTGGCTCATGCCCCCGGTCTGTGAAACTGTCTGATGACATCTCGCTGTTCTTATCATTGGAATCATCTTTGTAGTCATTCATGGCCTCCTCCTCTAGCTTCTCAAGCAAGGATTTCTCATTCTCACCACTGCCCTTAGAAAGTTTTCTATCTTTCAGATGGTCTGGTTTGTCTTTGTATTTGCTTTTGCCCTTTTCCTCAGTGAGCTCCCTCTTGTCTGTTGGTTTCTGTCGGATTTTCTTTTCCTGATTCGAGTCCACAGACGCTCGGTCTTTGCGGTCCTTGTGTTTTATATCAGTTGAATCCTTGTCTTTCTTATCTTTGTGTTTTTCCATTGAGCCTTTTCTCTCTTTTCCTGCATCAAACATCTTTTCTTTCTTTTTATCTTTATGCTCCTTTTCCTTCTTATTTTCTGTCGAGTGTTGTTTCCCCTCCCCAGAATACTTCCTGTGTTTATCCGTCAGGATATCTAGGTCATCTCTATCAGGCGTGGAGTCTTTACGGTGAGAGTCCAATAGTCCAAAAGAATCGCTCAATTTTGCCACCCCTCCGTTGTAATTATCACTCTCATCTTCACTCTCATCCGTGAATATATCCTCAATTTTATACCAGGTCTTCTCCCTCACCTTTTCACTCTTCTTTTCTTCCTTTTTAAATTCAAGAAAATCCTTTTCCCTTTCACCATGTTTGTCTTGGAATATTTTTTCTTTCTTGTCTTTACTCTGCTCAGATGACATCTTCCTCTCCTTACTGTGAGAATCTTTGTGTTTATCTTTAGCCCCATCTTTCTTGTCTTTGGAGCTCCTTTCAATGTCTTTATCTTTCAAAGACCTGTCCACCAAGTTTTTCTCAGGCTTCTCCTGGTCCAAACTTCGATCTTTAGGCTTATCTTTGTGCTTTTCACCTTTTAACTTGTCCTTCTTCTCCACGCCATCCCCCTTCTTCTCCTTTTCTTTTCCAGAGTGGTTCCTCTCCCTGGGATCAGACTTCGGCGTAGTTTCACTCTCGGATTTGAAGAAGGTCTCGATGCTGTATTCATCTCTCAAGCATTCCGTTTTGCTTTTGGAGTCTTTACGCTCCTTGGTAAACTCGTAGGAATCTTTCCTGTCCCTGCCGCACTCTGACTCCTTTTCTTTCTTCTCTTTGATGACTCCATCAGCCGATTCCTTTCGTTTCTTCTCCTTTTCAGAGTGACTGGAGTTCAGCTTTTGTTTGTCAGTCCAGTCTTTTTTCTTTTCGCTTCCTTTGTCGCTTCCTTTGTCAGAGGATTCCTTCTCTTTTTTCTTGGAAATAAGATCTTTGTCAAAGCGCTTGTCACCATGCTCCGACTTCTTGTCTTTAACTTTGCCGTCCTTTTTCCGGTCCCTGTTTTCGTCTTTCATCGTTTCCACAATCAGTTTCACAGAATTGTTATTGGCTTTGTAGTCTTTCATGGGGGCATCCCAACTATCATCTTCATAGAGAGAGCTGTCAGAGGAAAGGTCTGATGGCCATCGGTCATGATCTGATGCGCTCATCTTGGTATCCTCTAAAAAAGGATTTTTCATATCATAGTCCTCATAGTCTGGTTCTTCCTTGAGGGTCTTATCCTTCTTTGACTTTTCCTCTTTTACAGTTTTGTCTTTTTCCACCTTAAAATGCTTCTCTTCTCTCTGCTCACTCTTTTTTTCTGCTTTGAGAGACTTATCCTTGGACTTTTTCTTTTTATCCTCTTTATGGGATTTTTGTTTTTCCTCTTTAGGCTTTTCTTTGTCCTTCATCCCTTTCTCCTTTTCAGTTTTTAAAGATTTGTCCTTTTCATCTTTAATTGCTCTATCTTTATTCGACTCCTTTATTTTCTTGGACTTCTCTTCTTTAGATACTCTTTGAACTTCTTTCCCTGTCCAGTCTTTATCTTCAGCTTTAACTTTTGACAACCTGTCCTCTTTCTTAAAATGATCTTTTTCATGTTTGGAGAGTTTGACTTTGCTTTCGGAAGGTGACTCTTGTCGAGAATCGTCAAAGTCGAAGGAAATGCTCTTGACAAATTTTTCATTCATGTCTTGATTCAACACTAAAGTTGCAACCTTCTCCTTTTCTTTATTTTTGTGTTTATGTTTTACTTTGTGTTTTTTCAATACCTTTCCGTCCTTGTCTGTTTTAGAAACGGTTCCATCCATGCTTGAGTTCTTATAAAAGTCAGAGCTCTTTTTGTCTAGCACACTGGCATGCGTATTGTTTTTCTTCTTCTCCTGTGCTTTCTTCTTCACCTGTTTTATTGACTCAACACTCGAGTCTGCAGAGGAATAGTCAGACTCGCTGGAAAGCCTCGTTCTGACTGAGTCGGAGAGGGAGCTGACATCAGACCAAACTGGGGAGGACACAGTCTTCCAACCATCTGTCCTCCACTGTTTCGGGTGCTGCTCTGCCAGAGATTGTGTAAGCTTCTGAGAGCCCAAACTCCCATGAGAAGAGGAGGAAGAAGAGACAGACAGTGAGCTGAATACGCTAGATTCTTTAAGGCTCAAAGTTGTAGAATCCTTCACACAGTTCGAAACAGGCATTGAGCCCTTATCATCCTCACTCTCCATATCGCCTGTCTCAGAGTCAGAGGTGCAGAACTTGTCGTTCACTTTGCCAAAGCGCACCTCCTTACTGATGTTATTTTTTGTCTCTTTCTTTCTCTTCTTTTTGACTTTGCTTTTGTCTTTCTGCTGCTTGGAGCACAACGTGTTCGAGTCTCTACTCTTGGTGTTGCTCTGAGCAGCAGATTGCCTTGGCGTGGGTGCTGGCGTGAAACACAACGTCCGGTCATCCTCATCTGAGCTGTTGCTATCTGACAGTATCCGACGCACAGGCTTCTTTGGTGTGAGTGAGTTGCTTTTGGAATAAGTTTTCACCTCCATCTTGGGGATGGAGATGAAGTTGTTGACCTTGCTGACAGGATCCTTGCGGAAGTCTTTTTTGAGCAAATGCTTGTCATCCACAGGCGGGACGCGCTCCTCTTCGTCATCCTCATCAAACTCGTATTCGTCCTTGACCGGCGTGGTGATGGATTTGGGCGGGTCGAGGGGCTTCCCTTTCAGCTTTAAGCCCTTCTCGAACTCTGAATCTGTGTTATTGCCATCAACAGAGCTAGATGGGGCAAACGATGGCGCGTCCTCCTCCTCTGAAGATTCTGATGGCACACAAAAAAAAAATTACTGGAGAGAACTTCAAGATTTGTATTTGGCTTTTTAAAAGAAATGTACAGTATATACAGCACATACCTGATGAGCTCTCACTAGAAGTGTAAGTGCCTTTTCCAAGCAACAAATTAAGCATGGTTGGAGAGTTTGCAACCTTCAGCGGCGTTTCCCCCCTTCTGTTGCTTTGACAAGGGTCCCCTCCATACCGCAAAAGTAACTTCACCACCTAGAAAACAAATAACCAAAAGAACGAAAAAAGTCTGAATGGCTGGAATAAACAGAATTGCTCACTAGCTGAAAAATTCCTGGGAAAAAAGTGCCATGAAACCCTGGTTCGATGTACTAATCATGCTTGAACAAAGCTTACTTTAAAGTGGCCATTGTTTGACGCATCATGTAGAGGCGTATCATCATCCAGGCCCTTGGTATTGACCTCGGCCCCGGCTGCCAGCAGCTGCTTGGCCACTTCGTAATACCCTCTGTTGCATGCTTCATGCAGTGCGGTCCAGCCTGGAAGACGTAACAGACGTTTTTTTTTTTTTATTTGTCTTCTTAAACATGACAATCATTCCTTATTTGTAGTTTTGTACTGTTTCTCAGGCTGCAACAATGAATGCACTCCTCACCTGCAAAGTCTTTTACATTCACATCAGCTCCCTCGCTGATGAGCTCCTTGATGCGGCGCACCTCACCGCGGATGGCTGCCCGGTGCAGCCGTGTTTCACCTCTCTCATTCCGCTTATTCACTTTGTCTTTGGTTTTTGAGGCGGAGTTTGGTGTTCCCTTCTGACCCAGATTTGACTGTGACTGATGCTTTGGTGTTGTGTCTAAAAATAAAACCAAACAGAACTGCATTTGTGAGGTACATGACACACGGCGCAATGGAGTCCAAGTGTAACACACTGCATGCTGAAAAGGTCATGACAACTCAAAGCTGCCTCCGGATGGCAGTCTTGGGCAACGAATGCACAGCTCAAACAGTGGCCTCTTGTTTTCTGGTCTCGTTTATTCTCTCTTACGAGAAAGATTAAAGGAAATGGTTTGTTACAGTTGGCTTTTGGGTGGTATCATCCAGAAGGGTATTTATTTAAAATTCTCAGTGTGCTTAGTACATTAGATGTGATGCACTAGATGCAGAAAAATGCCTGGATTTAGGTTGGAGATGTAGGAACTCGTTAAAAACCAATGCTGTTAGCAGACAGCACTTTTAACTTTTTTTCTTCTTTAGTCAGCAGAAAACAATACTTGTGTGCATGGTGAGAATTTTAAATATTCACAGCAGGGACATTTTTTCCCCCTTTGTTAAAATTAAATATGTGCAACCATTTGAAGACGAAGAGGAAAATCTGAGTAAAGAGGCAAGTGCTCTTGAAATAATAAAACTACGTATGGTTTGGCGCACAATTCAGAGTGCACGAATAAACCTTTTAAGATTACTCGGCGATACCCAATGCAACAGTTTTCACTTCCCTACTTCTCTAATACCACTTTGTAAAAACAAGCTGGCCAGTGTAAGAGAAAAACAAACGCACAGTCAAGTTGAAGAGTAAAGAAATGTTTAGAAGAAGTGTACAAACACTTCCATTGTCATACAGCAGTGGATTCAGACTGTGGTCTATTTCACTGTCGTAATGGGAATTGATGAGGGTTATCTTGTTAAATGGAATTCTAATTAAGTACTGTGGTGTGTGTTTTAACGAAGCATGGCATGAGAGAGGGAGAGAGAGCAGCAGGGACAGTGAGAGCTTGTGGGGGCTTGCAGGACGTGGCGCTCATGACAAGCACGCACCTGGACTGTTTACTGACTCCTCCGCTGTCATCTGCATAAGAAGAGCCACCTGCTGCCGCTCTGACAGCGGGTACCCAGCCCGGATTCCTGGCATGCCCATCCCGAACGGCAAGCTTGGCTTCCTGGTGTTGGTGGGCTCCTTTTTAATGCGCTTCCGCTCCGGACCTTGCTTCTCTGTGTAGGAGGGGAGAGGGAAAGGCCAAGTTAGACCCAATGAACTGCCTCAAGGACTGATTATGAGAAGGATTAGGAGCGTTCAAACCAATCTGGAGTGGTTCGAATAACGTTTTTCAAATCTCAATCTTCAATTCCATACACTTGTTCACATCTGGGGTTTTCCTGGTTGAAGAATTTAAATACGTTTTTACTCACTCAATCCGTGTACAGTATTTACACACAAACAGTACTTTTAAAAAATTTTTAAATGAAGCAACACGATCACTCAGACTCTAACCTACACGTTCAGCAGTGATGGGAATAATGGTGTTAGAAATAAACGGCGTCACTTTTTTTTTTTAGTGACGAGTAATCTAACTAGGGCGGCACGGTGGTGTAATGGTTAGCGCTGTCGCCTCGCAGCAAGAAGGTCCGGGTTCGAGCCCCGTGGCTGGCGAGGGCTTTTCTGTGCAGAGTTTGCATGTTCTCCCCGTGTCTGCGTGGGTTTCCTCCGGGTGTTCCGGTTTCCCCCACAGTCCA
>JAPEIY010000020.1:13812752-13822862 GCA_026122135.1 Cathorops aguadulce | reverse complement strand
TTGAAAAGATATAACAAATTCAGTTTAATTTGGGAGTGGTACAACAAGCAAATGGCACCCATTCGGTGGAATGTCCCTTAAATTGTTCACCTCGTTGTGTTAACTTGCTATATTAATTTCAATGAACTTAAAATTTTAAGGCAGCCCTGGTACTAACTTTTTTTTTTTTTAAGTTGAAACAACAAATCATTTTTTACAGTGTCTCTCTGCTGTTTCACTTTGAGACATTAGCCTAATTGTTTCCATGAAACATTTTTCCTGTCATGATGTAAAATATTTCCACAAGTCATCATTCTTGGTTCCGTTACAAATCTATGAAATCTATAGACTAGTGTCTGAGGTGTATCTTCATAAAATAGTTGCCATTTCTAACCACTAATGGTGTGTATAACTAGTCTAGGACTTTTCCAGTTTTAGGCTTTTAGGATAATTATAGTTGTGAAGCGTAATGTCAGTGAATCACTAATAAATTATGTCTCTTACCACAAGGTCACAGGAGATTCGAGAGCACCAGACTCCTAGGCCTCCCTACAGCCCATTCGAAAACCATCAAGAATCACCGGTCACCCTGTAAAGGATTAGTTCACCCCGTACCTAAACTGAGACGTGTCTTCTTTTGTCCCTTTGCTAAACTAAAGAAATTTGGCATCAGAGTAATGCGTATTGGAGTTCCCAGACTTTTTCTGTAAATGTCTGTCTCAGACTTGTTCGGTTATGATCATGCTGAGACAGGGTTTGGCTTAGATTGGTGGTCATCTATAAAAGAACAAAACTTCAGTCTAGTTAGATGTGTGGTAATATTATATGCTGTCTTTTGGCAAGAACAGTTCATTCATTTTCTGTTCCTCTTATCCATTGTGGGTGAGCTAGAGCCAATCCCATCTGACTTCAGGTGAGAGGTGGGGTTCACCCTGGACTGGTTACCAATCTATCACTGGGCTAACACAGACAGATGGCTATTTACACTCACATTCACACCTATGGGCAATTCGGAGTAGCCAGTTGACCAAATCCATGCCTTTGGACTGTTTGAGGAAACTGGAGGAAAACCACATAGATGCGAGCAGAACATGCAAACTCTACACACATTCAACCACAAGGTTTGAATCCAGAACCACCTCCTTGTGAGATGACGGCGTGAACCACTGCACCACCACCAGTTATTACTCATGACTTGATATCATTCTGCCCAAAGTTTGAAGGCAAAATTATACTGGAAGACCAGGTATGATGCAGTTAATGTAGCTCCACTTTGAACAATTTGTAAGGCTGCAATTTTCCAAACGACAACAAAACCCTAATCATGTTTCTTAACAGCAAGTATATGGCAGTTTGTTTGTGTTTTATGGAATAGATTTCTGTTCAGCAAACTTGGCTGGCTGATTACCAGATTTGAGGCAAAAAAATTAGAGCTGCTTATATTAAAAAAAAATATTTTAAAGGTAAACTGCCTTTCAGATTTTAAACGTAGGTCATAAAAAGAATTTTCCTCGACACCCAATTATTTTTAGTGGACCAAAAGCTACTGAATTCAAATCATAGACTTCCAATTTTATTAGTTTTTTTTTTTTTTAATGGAAAGATTAATTTAGAGCCACGTGGCCCTAAATTCTCGGCTATTTTTTCCCGCTTCACCATGACCCAATTCAAGATACTATGCCCTGCATCACGTGGTGGGCTTTCCCCGTTTGCACAAGGCATTGTGGGATACAAATTTGAAACAGAAGAGAAAAACGGAGGACGCGAGTATGCGAATGAAACATGAAAGACTGACTACCGTAACGGAACGCATGAAGAAAAGTCGTTATGTATGAAGGAAAGGAAATGCAGGACCAAACTAATAAATTATCGGCGCTCAGCGAGCACCTCGGTGTGATCAGCTGTTCGTTTAGTGACAGAATGATGCAACGGTCAAAGGTAAATCTGTAGATGGCAGTAATGCAACACTGGATGCCAGCTGCCGTAAAACCCAAAAGAAGAAGAAAAAGGAGGTAAACTTGCACATGTGCACACGAACTTCCTCTGTCTGCTTAACTGCACGAAGCAAGTGATTTCATGTATATTGTTTGCTTGGGAATCCCCTCAAATTAAAGAACTTCCCAGCCACAGAATGGCCTGATATTTTTGAGATATTGCAGAGATAAACATCACGATGACCAAGTTTCAGAGGGAACTAAAGTTCTCAGATTTTATGAAATTGAAAGGCCGTCTAGCTTTAATAGAATAACTTCTACTCCCACTTGGATGACGATGAATCACTACGTTTACATATGCAAAATTCCGGTTTTTGCCCTTCAGAACAAGGCAGTATTCCTACCAAGTTGTGTATGTGATTAATGAAAATTCATATTTGACCAATATTTTCATTTGCATGTAGCTGTGCATGTTCTGACTATCTAGTTAGTTTGTGTACAACACAGAGCTAACGGTAAGAGGCCGTGTGTTGCAAACTGCTGTAAGAGAATCCCTCGACGGAGACCCATTTCTGAATGTGCTGTATGCATGTCCAAAGGATGCTCCTAAAACCTGAATAATATCTGCATATTCCATGTCTTAATCGGAAAATGCTTAAGTCAGAGTATGTTTACATGACCCGTATCAAATTCAGAATAGTGGAATATTTGAGAGTGAGAACATACTGAATGTTAATCTTTTCTTCCTCTTTTCTATTTTTTAGAAGCCCTTTTTAAAATCATCTTGTCCTCAGTGCCAACTTTAGTTAGGGTGTCTCTTTTTTTTTTGTAATGCAATGAGGCCTAAATGTGGACGTTTGCTTACTCCGAAGCCAGCTAGAAAGGCTTGCATGCCTTCGTTTCTAAGCTCAAATATTAAACCTCCAGGATTCCAGTGCAATAAGGCAAAACTGGAGCTCCGTGCATATAATTGTATGTAAGATGTATACGAGCCTGCAATGCCTGCTGTCATTTTTGCCCTTTTATCCTGCAGGAGTTGGAGGCAATCAAGGCACGGGTGATGGAGATGGAGGAAGAGGAAGAGAAGCTGAGGGAAGCGCAGTACTGTTCAGACAAGCTGTTTCCCTACGGCTCTCTACAGACAGGTGAGCTTGGGCAGCTAAACCCATCCGCATTGGCATCACTTCCCAAACCCTGGCAGTACTGTACTCCCGGGTTGGGTTTGGTTAAGGAAGGTGCTCACTGCCTTTTCCACTTATGGTTGTTCATCTATCTAAAGGTACAGGGATGTAGCATGCAAAGTGTTTTTGGCTTTTGCAAACATGTAAGAATTTGTATTAAAAGTTAGATTTTTGTTAGCGAGACTCAACACTCGTCACTTTTTTCAAATTGTTTAATCTTTTATGAATCTTAGGTTTAAATAGCTGCTCTGGTTCAGGTCTTTAAGGTGTTTCAGCTTAAGATCGTGTGTGTGTGTGTGTGTGTGTGTGTGTGTGTGTGTGTGTGTGTGTGTGTGTGTGTGTGAGAGCAGGACTTTTCTACAGTATGACGCCTGAGGAGAGGATAGACGCTGACACCAGATCTGTCTATGTGGGGAATGTAAGCCATGTTCTATGCCATGATTCCCCCCCATTGCCATGTGGTCAATATTTGTGAAACACCACACATCCCTGATGTATAGCTACTGTAAATGCCGGTAAAGTGACAATTGTTGCTCATAACAATGTTGATAAACTGTAAAACTTCATCAAATATATTGTAATTGAAAATCAGCACCAAACAAAAAAAAAAAATGGATCACCACTTAAAATACTATGAATGTTGATGGTGGCATATATAGGAGGAACTCGCACATAACCAAAGCTGTGTTGCTTTGACAGTCTGTTTCAGTCGAATGCAGCTGCGCTGCCACCACTGGCGTGGTTTGTTTTGGCAAATGTGAACGTAGCACTCGCGCACACTGAAGTGTTCTTACGTCGGCTCCAGGCGAACCTGAGAGCGGTTTGATGACCGTAAGACAGATGATGGTTTAATCCTGTTTGAACCATGCTGCAGGAAGTGAAGCAAACATGCTGTGTAGTATTGCCTTTAGTATATTTTAATACAACTAATTTGCGAGAAGCAAACTATCAGAGGACAAAGGATTTAGGATATCTGGTTTCAAAAAAAATTCTTTAGCTTGCAAAGCTACTGATTTTTCAAGTTACTTGTAGCAATAAATAATATTGGCTAGCTTTGAGTGATGTACATTTCATTCAGCTGCTCGTCTTCAACTCGTTCAGTATCATGCTAGCTGAATGAAATGTATCTCCTAGACCACAAAAAAAGCCATTATTATTATTATCATCCCTGTGTAATTTACTTTTAAGATCTGCATCGACAGTTACACACAATGGAGTGACCTGGCAGCCAAAATTCTCTCAATCTTCTGCTTTTAACGAAGCAAACCTCGCAGCCATGTTTGTTTACAAACTGTCAGTTACTCATAGCACAGAAGTTTTACATCTCCGACGTGTCTCTCTTCCAGTTTTTCTATGTCCGTTGGTGTTTTTCTCTTGTAAATATGCATGAAGAAAGCATAATGAAGTTTTGGTAGCCTTTTTGGTGTTCAGCGCATCTTCAGTTTATTTATTTAGTGCTTAGTCCTAGCACTGGATTAGCCTCATCATTTCTCTTTCGCGGCAGACAAAGAAACGATTGTGCGCGCGCACAGCAGAAAAGTTTTGTCATTGGATCTCCGCGTGAGCTCTGAGGTGACATCGTGTTGTCTTGCAATATAATAACAATATTGCACATTCGTTCTCCATTGGGAAGAGTGGCATAATACATGTAGGGTAAGCGATATGATGTCACATGCCGTCAATAAACCCGCTAGAAGGGAATAGAATAAGTGTTTTTATTCCATTGAAAAGCTGGCCCAAATGTATAGTAATCATAATTATTCAGTATCACTTCCATGTTCTGATTTCTACAGGTACTTACCAAAGGTCTGTTTACATTTTCCATATGCATATTTCTGAACTAAAGAACTAGCCACACCCCTTTCTTGCCTTGTCCTACTAAGAAGCCCTTTAACCAGTGGGCTTCTGAAACTGATCCATCTCATAACTATTCACATGAGGCGTACTAATGAGTTAAGGTACCATGCATTTTCCAAAAACTAACAGTACTTTTCCTACATGCATAAGCCAGATTAAGCAATTTTGTTTTTCAGCTAAAATTTAAATTGTATCGTGTTTACATGTAATACATAAAGTCTTGTTTGACTCTGTGCCATGTAAAGTGTCCACTCCTGGAATTTAAGCTTGCATACTCGAGCTGTAAATAAACTGTTTTTTAAACGGGAACAGGTGGATTATGGGACGACTGCCGATGAGCTGGAGATCTACTTTAACGGCTGTGGCCACGTGAACAGGGTCACTATTCTTTGTGACAAATTCACTGGCCATCCGAAAGGGTGAGGGGAAAATTACATTTGTCTGGATTAGTGCATCAAGCTTTGTTTGAGTCCCCATTGCTTTGCTGTTCTCCTTAGGTTTGCATACATCGAGTTTTCTGATAGAGAGTCAGTAAGGATGGCCATGGCTTTGGATGAAACCTTGTTCAGAGGACGAGTCATTAAGGTGAGCGTGATGTGTAAATGCCAGACATGATATTAAATGGTCCTTACCAAAGTTGCATCCGGACAAACCTGACTGTAAAACGAGCACAACGAAAGTTCACAAATAGTTTCCTTATTAATGAGAGAAAGAAAGCACAACTTTATTCACCACACACTTGTGAAATTTCCTCTCTGCATTTAACCCATCTAAAGTAGTGAACACACACATACCCAGAGCAGTGGGCAGCCATGCTAACAGCGCCCGGGGAGCAGTTGGGAGTTAGGTGCCTCGCTCAAGGGCGCCTCAGCCCAAGGCTGTCCCATATTAACCTAACCGCAGGTCTTTGGACTGTGGGGGAAACTGGAGCACCCGGAGGAAACCCCGGCAGACATGGGGAGAACATGCAAACTCCACAGAGAAAGGCCCTCGCCGGCCGCTGGGTTCGAACCCAGAACCTTCTTGCCATGAGGTGACCGTGCTAACCACTACACCACCGTGCCGCCCATCAATTTCATCTCTGCTTGGATTTGATTTGCAGTTAATCAAAACTTGTATCAGTATCCTCAGTAAGTGTATCAGTAGAGTTGTAGAAGTAATGAAATGGCAAAGATTGTAAACATAATCACATGCACACAGGTAGGAACTGCGTACATAATGGCATTGAGTGTCATGTAACTTGTAAATGTGAATCGGAGGCACAAACGGGGATCTTTATCAGCTAGTTAGTTCTCCATTTGAGTAATGGGCTCAATTATGTACTCCAGGCACACCACAGGGCTTTGACCTGGGTGTAGATATTTGGTCAGATGAACCACATGCCTGAGCTATTTCAACACTTGGATGTAGTGTTGTTGTTTTTTTTAAATAATAAAGGTTATTAAATCACTTCCTGTCCTCATTAAAAGATGCCAGACAATTTATTCACCTGCTTTTCAGAGAGGGCTTGTATTTTTTTTTTTTTTTTTAATGAAATGGTTATTAATTCAGGATGGAAACATGCCTTACTTAGACTTAAAAGTTAAATTTATTCATATTCTCATCTCATTATCTGTAGGCACTTTATCCTGTTCTACAGGGTCGCAGGCAAGCTGGAGCCTATCCCAGCTGACTACGGGTGAGAGGCAGGGTACACCCTGGACAAGTCGCCAGGTTTTTGCAGTGCTGACACTTAGCCACAGACAACCATTCACACCTATGGTCAATTTAGAGCCACCAATTAGCCTAACCTGCATGCTTTTGGACTGTGGGGGAAACCGGAGCACCTGGAGGAAACCCACATGGACACGGCATGCAAACTCTGCACAGAAAGGCCCTCGCCAGCCGCTGGGATCAAACCCAGGACCTTCTTGCTGTGAGGCGACAGCTTTAACTACACCACCATGCCGCCGATTTGCAAAATGCTACTGCTTATTATGTTTGTTAAAATTTAGACACTTCCTCTTGGTGTTTGCATTTGTATTTACATTAGTTTGAGACTTATCAGGGGAAGCCATGGCCTAATGGTAGGAGAAACAGCTTTGGGACCAAAAGGTTGCTGGTTCAATTCCCTGGACTGGCTAAGCAAGGTGCCTAACCCCCAGGCTGCTCTGGCAAGAGTGGTGGTGTACATTGTGTCTGAGTAGAGAAACTAAAACTGATGATGTGATTATCAGTTTGGGCAGGGAACCTGACCATGATTCTAAATAAATAAAAAATTGAGAATTATGATACAGGGTTATGAGCACAAACCTACTGCGAATTACAGTAGAGAGAATACAAACACTGTTCATTCGACCAATCGCAGACCTGTAATAAATAGATAAAATGTTCTCAGAGGGAAAGAAAGGAAAGTCAAGTATTTCCAAAAACATGAAGCAGAGCATCCATAATATTGTATGCCTTTGTTCGACTACACTTGCCTTTTCATTATTTCACAGTATAATCCATAACAGTAAGAACGATTATGAATATCTTGAATGAAACTCAGGGTAATGAGAACAAAAAGCAAAGCCAAATTGAAACTTATTTGAATCAAGGATGCTCTGCGTGCTATGGAGAGAAAAGCCCAGCACTCTGCTTTCAAGGTCAAAAATCGGCTCTCTTAACAGAGTCCATGCGAATGAATGGCCTTTTTTGCAGCCTTTTTTTTTTTTTTCCTGAGTGAAGGAGAAGTGCAGAAAATATGTGGAAAGAAGGAGAGAAGAGGTGGCAAGAGTGAATTATCAATCTGCTTTACATTTGAAGGTAATTAGAATTCTTCATTTCTTTTGTGCGGACCGGGGCAGAAAGACGCTGGGTGCTTTGGGGTGACAGGTTAATTGAGGAATAATACCCTTCAGAATGATGGATTTTGGTGACTTGAGATGTCAGAATCCATTATGGGGAATTTAAATTTGCAATTAAAGTAGGAGGTGGGGTGCAAGATTCCCTTCATTTTAATTTTCCCTGCCTGTACCAAGCCACCACCACCACCCCACAACTACCTCCCCCCACAGCCTATCTCACATTATTAATGCTGTGCATTAAATGTCCTGGGTGCTTTGGCTGTTTTTTTTTTACATTTACAAGGAAAATAAAGTTTGATTAATATTCTAACATGTAACTACAACAAGAATAGTGTACACTCATTGTCCACTTTATTCGGAACACCCCTACATCCACCTGCAGTTTTACGCAGTTCTCTAATCAGCCGATCCCTTGACAGCAGCACGATGCATCAAATCACGCAGATACAAATCAAGAGCTTCAGTTAATGTTCACAATGTTCAAACCTCAGAATGGGAAAAAATGTGGTCTCAAAGTGTGACTTTCTTTCACTGTGGCATGGGTTTTGGTTTGAGCCAGATGGACTGGTTTATTTGAGTATTTCAGAAACTGCTGATCTCCTGGGGTTTCACACACAGTTCTGTGGGTGGAAACAAATGCCTTGTTGATAAGAGCGGTCAGAGGAAAATGGCCAGATTGATTTGAGCTTTTTTTGCCAGGAAGGATATAGGAACTCATAGCAACGGTTTACAACTGTGGTGAGCAGAAAAGCATCTCAGCATGCAACAGGAGAAGACCACATTGGGTTCCAGTCCTGCAGCCAAGAACAGGGATCTTAGAATCAAGACCAGGTTCCTATTAAAGTGGCCGGTGAGTGTAACTCACATGCGTACTGTACAGTACATGAGATCGGATAAACCAGAACAGGGATTACTACAGAACTCTGTGTTTAGAGTTGCTCAAATACAGCCAGGATTTTTCATAAGTTTATCGGATCTTCGACAGAACTTTTTACATGTACTTGCGTCGAGCTGACTCCACTGAAATGCTCTGCAGGCTCCGTATCTGGACCACAGCTCACCGGTTGGTTGACGACTTCTCCTTATGTTATTATGTTCTTGTGTGCTGGTTCACAGCTACTATAAGACACAGCCAAGGCGTAGATTATTATGTACAGCATTACATTATCGCTTCATGCCATGACACCCAAGATGGGAAGCTTATTTCGAGAGCAGCATGATACAAAGAGAACATTTGTGACGCCAACGATGACAGGTTCTTGGAGGTGCAGGCCCTCTTCTGAGGAAACGGAGCTGGCTCTGCTGGCGCATGAAACTTTACACCGTTCAAAATGACGACCATGCGTGCAGCCAGCTGTTCTTGTCCTGCACTTGAGGAGGCCACGCTTCTGCCATAATGCCAATGCTTGGTCAGTTAACCTCCGGGAAATCATCATGGAGGGACTGGAATTCGTGTCGTGTACATCATCCTATTCTGGTATGGCCCGAGAATACGCTGCCAGATACCTTATCTGAAAGTACTACGCTTGCAGGGTGGCCTGTGGCATAACAGATAAGTTTACAAGCCTGGCATGGATGGGCGGGATGCCTGAACATGGTTTCCTTGACACAATATAAAAGGAAGGGTCACCTATTCGTAGTATAGGGTGTGTCCTGGGTTTAAATATTAAATTCATATCAGAGAGAGAGCATGGTGGAAAAAAAGAAAAGAGCCATCCTTTTCTGATCCAGAAAAGCATTTACTCAAATTTTTTAGCTCATAATTTGGTCAAAAAGTGGTTCACGCTGTCGCCTTATGGCAAGAAGGTTCTGGGTTCGAATTATGTGACCTACTGAGGTCTTTCTGTGTGGAGTTTGCATGTTTTCCCCATGCTTTCAGTTTCCTCCAACAGTCCAAAGACATGCAAATAAGATCAACTAGCTACTCCAAATTACCCATACCGTAGGTGAGAAAGTGAACTGTTGTTCATGCCTATTTGCCCTGTGATAGATTGGTGACCTGTCCAGGGTGAACCCCGTCTCTCATCTGAAGTCAGCTGGGATTGGCTCCAGCCTCCCCCATGACCCTGAGAGATAAATAATAATAAAATAATAATAATACGCCTAAACCTGATGCGGGTGAAACACAAATAATATATAGTAATAAATAAATGGCATAAATTAACACGCTCTTGGTGCGGCTTTCTTTCAAGCTCTCTGCTCTTTCTTTTGTCTATACTGTTCGATTCATTTTCCGTTGACTTTTTCACAAACATTCTTGATAGTGGACCTCCATAGAGGTCTATCGTTAACCACCTTCTGCCGTCCGTCCAGAATGCGTCCACTTTTCAG
>JAPEIY010000020.1:12802711-12813954 GCA_026122135.1 Cathorops aguadulce | reverse complement strand
AGAATCCCTCTGTGTTGGTTGGTGTTGAGGGTGTCGAAGCGAGCATAGAACTCGTTCAGCTCATCTGGTGATGTGTTATTGGCTGTGACCCTGCTGTTCTTCTGCTTGAAATTGGTGATGTGTTGCAGGCCCTGCCACATGCATCTGGAGTCTGAGGTGTTGTAATGTCCTTCCAGCTTCAGTCTGTACTGCCTCTTGGCTTCCCTGATGGATCTGCGTAGGTCATATCTGGCCTTTTTATATCCATCTGCATCACCAGAGGCAAAAGCGGTGGAGTGTGCATGTAGCATGTTTGAGAAGGGCCTTGTAGGCTGGGTAGAGGAACACAGAGATGTGGTCAGACTCTCCAAAGTGGGGGCGGGGCACAGCCTTGTAGCCATTCCTCACGTTGCTGAGGACATGGTCCAGGATGATGATGTTCCTTTTCAGAAAGCTCACGTGTTGGTGGTACTTTGATAGCACAGTCCTGAGGTTGCAATGATTAAAATCCCCAGCCACGATGAACATGGCATCTGGGTGTGTGGTCTCGTGTTTGCCAATTATGTCGTGTAGTAGTCCTAGCGTTGTAGTCCGGTCGGCCCACGGAGGGATGTAAACAGTGTTTTTCAACCACATGTATGTCCATACACCATCTGTTGTTAACATAAACACACACACCACCACCTTTGTTTTTACCGGAAGCAGATGTGTGGTCTCCGCGGTGCATGGAGTGGGTCTGTAGTTCAATGGCCGGGTCTGGCAGGCTTGCAGTAGTCCAGGTTTCCATAAAAATCAGGGCACAACACTCTCTGATCACACGTTGGGATGTTATCCTAGTTCTCAGCTCATTCATCTTACTCTCGAGCGAGCGAATGTTAGCTAGCAGAAGGCTAGGTAGCGCTGGTCTTGTAGCTCTAGCCTTTAGCCTAGCATGTAGCCTGCCTCTCTTACTATGCCTCCATCTTGGGTGCGTGGATCGTTGGCCATTTTGCCTATTCAAGTCTGGTGGTGATGCGGCCTGCTGGATGCTGTCGGTGTGGCTCCGGTTGGTGTCAGCAAAGAGAAGAAAACTATAGTCCAGAAGGACTGGACTGGGCCTGTGGTGAATTTTGCCAATGTCCAGAAGTGTGTCTTTGCTGTAGGTGATCCTAGTGCACAAGCACTGAGCATTTGTCACTATCAAAAGTACTAAAATAAACAATAAAGACGATCGGTGTTGGGAGTGCGTTGCAAACATATTCGCCACGGGGGGCGCATTGATGTTATCATGCTGCATTTCTGGTTAAGTGACAACTGTTTTCTGAAGTACTTATGAGCCCATGTGGCTATACTTGTCACATTAGCATGACAGTTTCTCAGGCAGTGCCGCCTGAGGGCTCGAAGGTCACGCGCATTCAACTGTGGTTTCCAACCTTGCCCTTTACGCACTGAGATGTCTCTGAATTCCCTGAATTTTTTCACAATATTATGTACTGTAGATTCTGAATGACCTAAATTGTCTGCATACTTGCATTGAGATATATTCTTTTTGAATTGACTAACAATGCTCTCACGAATTTTGGTACAAAGGAGTGAGCATCCCATCCTTGCTTGCAAAGATTGAACCTGTGGTGCATGCTCCTTTTATGCTCCATCATGATACCAATTAACCTGCTTATTGTGGAATCTTCAAAAATGGTGTTACTTGAATATCCTATAAACCTTTCAGTCTTATTTTGCCTCTGTCCCAACTTTTTTTTAGTGTGTTGCAGGCATCAAATTCTAACTTAATTTATATTTACAAAACACAATTAAGTTGGCCAGTAAAAGTAATGAAAATATTTTCTTTGTACTTTTGTCAGTTAAATAAAGTTTCATGTGAATTGACAAATCACAGCTTGCCTGCGACCCTTTAGAACAAGATAAAGCGGCTAGAGATAATGAGATGAGATTATTATTATTATTATTATTATTATTATTATTTTGCATTTTGGAAAATATCCCAACTTTTCTGGAAATGGGGTCAGTACAACATACTTTGGCAAACCTTTGTCAAGCACTACAGAACAAAATTATATCCACAAATGCCAGTTAAAACTTCACTGTGCAAAAAGGAAGCCTTATGTTAACTGTGTCCAAAAGTATCATCGACTTCTCTGGGCTCAGAGGCATCTGGAATGGACCATCGCACAGTGGAAACATGTATTATGGTCAGACAAATCAGTATTCCAGGTCTTTTTTGGAAGAAATGGACACTGTGTGCTCCGAACCAAAGAGAAAAAGAACCATCCAGATTGTTGCAGTTAAACTAAGACAATATTCTGTGTAAAAATCCCAGGCAATCAGCCTTTTCTAAAAAATAAACAAACCTGTGATGCACAGAAAACATTGTGAGACTGCATTGACCTCAGAGAGTTTTAAGTCACAAGGTTGTAATTTGTGATTGGCATTCATGAGTGGATCCATGAAACAAAAGATGAATATATATTTTCTCTGTTACTGCTTTTGTGTTATCGTTTCTTTCTCTTTAATATCAAAATATTAGGTGTATAATTTCATTCTCACTACCATGGATTCGAGCCCATGCATTCTAAGGCTAAGATAGCTAAATGCTAGCTAGAATGATTTCATTATCTGTCCAGAAAAATGACATCATCTAAGCTTGCTCTATCTTACAATTACACTCACTAGGCAGGCTGGCTTTTAGCTGGCGGGAGAGCAGAGTCCACCATGTTTTTGCCCTTGCCAACTTGTTTTGGTTAAAAGTAGGTCAAACGCCCCACTGTGGTCATGTGATGTTGTTGCCCACTTGCCTCGACAATCTCCAGAATTGTAAAATGCGGGACATGTTTTATCTCGGCAAAACATGTACACAGCAGCGAAACATCTCAAAATGCCAACAGCATTAGAAATAGAACATTTTGCCCAGAATTCAACTTTGCAGTCAGCACCTTTAAACATTTTAACACTAAAATTATTATACAACTCCAAATCAGAAAAAGTTGGAACAGTATGTTGAAATAGATTTTGAAACCAAAAACAGTGATTTTGTAAATATTCTTTAACCTGTGTCGCACTCAAAACAATACAGCAACATATTTGATGTTTTACCTCATGGATTCTGCTGTTTTGTTTTTCAAAATGAACACATTTTCAATTTTGATTCTTTCAACACATTTCAAAAAAATGTTGGGGTGGTAAAGCATTTTACCATGTTATAATGTTGCCATTCCTTCTCACAATACTTAAAAGATGGTTAGGGATTGAAAACACCAAGTGATGAAGCATTTCAGATGTTATTTTGTCCCATTTTCCCTGCAAACAGGTCTTAAGGTGTGCAAAAGTACAGGGTTGGTCATCACTTTCATATTTTTTCGTTTCAAAATTTGCCACACATTCTCTATTGGGGGCAGAGGGGACACACCCTCTTCTTCCACAGCCATGCCATTTTAATGTGTGCAGAATATGGTTTTGCATTATCTTGTTGAAATATCCCTAGAAAAATGTTCTCTTGAGGCAGCATATGTTGCTCCAATATTCACTGTACTTTTCTGCATTAATGCTCCATAACAGAAGCATAAGTTACCGTTACCAAGGGCACTGACACAACCCTATTCCATGACACACCCTGGCTTTTGGACTTGTTGCTGGTAACAGTCTGGATGGTCCTTTTCATCATTGTTCAGGAACACACAGCATCCATTTCTTACAAAAAAAGACCTGGAATACTAATTTCTCTGACCACAGTACACATTTGCACTGTGTGATGGTCCATCCCAAATGCCTCCTAGCTCAGAGAAATTGATGATGCTTCTGGACACAATTAAGATAAGACTGTCTTTTTGCACAATAAAGTTTTAACTGGCATTTATGGTTGTAACTCCATAATTGTAGTAGTTGACAAAGGTTTACCAAAGTAATCCCAAGCCTATGTGGTTATATCAGCTATAGATGAATAACGGTTCTTGATGCAGTGCCATCTGAGGGATCAGAGATCACAAATATTCAACTTAGACTTGTGCCCTTGCCCTTTACACACACATTCCTCCAGATTCCTTGAATCATTTAACGATATGATATTATACATTGTAGAGGGTGAAATATCCAAATCCCTTCCTATGTTTCTTTGAGGAACATAGTTTTTAAACAATTTTCTCACACATTTGTTGACAAACTGGAAATCCTCAGCCCATCGTTGCTCCTCAAAGACTTGACTTTTCCTGGATACTAATTTTGTATCAAATCACCTATTGATATTACATGTTTCAAATCACATCATTATTTAATTGTTTTGCCTCATTCCAAGCCCTAAATTGCCCCATCCTGACTTTTTTTTTGAATGTGTTGCAGTCCTGAATCACAGGAATGGATGTATATTAACAAATGAAATGAAGTTGACCAGACAAAACATGAAATATCTTGAGTTCATACTGTCGCAATGAAATACAAGTGAAAGTAAATTTAGAAATCACTGCTTTCTTTATTTGCATTTTCCGTACTGTCCCAGCTTTTTCTAATTTGTGGTTACAGTATAGCCTCTGATAGCATATTTATTTGTATTGAAACCTGAGTAATAATGGAAAAATTTCCATTTTTCTTTATTTTTCCACTGTAATATTATTTTTATGCCACTGTACCATTTTCAAGGGTTTTTTTTTTGTGCATAGTTAATAGAATTTATGAAGTGGAATTTCTTCTTTCTTCAGTACGATCATCCATAACAAAATTGCCATTTTAAATAAACACTTATAGTGTAACAGTCTGACACTACATGTGTTATGTGCTAAAGCCTGTACCTAACTATGTGCTCTTTGAAACAGGACACTCGGAGTCTTATGCAATATTACAGATTATACTGTATGACAGTACTGGCAATTTCTTAACTCCTGTTTCTCAAAAGGTTTTGAGTATTATTCAGTGACATCATGGCTCTGAAAAAGGGTTCAGGCCAAATAAATAAATAACATTTAATAAATATTTGTGCACCTGTTATTTTATAGGAACAACCAAATTACAGGCTGGATGCTCAAATCTGTATGCACATTCATTATAGTCCAACAATTAACTGGTTTTCTTTAAGTAAGAAAAATATATAATCTTTCAGCAGTTACTAAGGTGAAGATGTTTTTCTTAAAATCACTAACTTTGAGTCAACCTGTAATTATAATTAAGCAGATCAGCAGACTGTCAATAAAACCAAAATGTGTGACCTGGAGTTGGTGTCAGTAAACTAGCAAGGGTCAGGTGATGGGCGGACAATGTGACGTGGAAAAGACAAAGAGTGAAAATGGAGACGAAATAGCAAAAGGTCAGGAAATGCAAGAGACAGTCAGAAAAGGTACAAGGCTCAGTATGTACTGAAATGGCAGGATGATACTTCGCACTGGAGTGGTGTGAATGAGTGGCTTAAATAGTGGAAGTGGTAATTAAGGAAATGTGTGACAACTGTAGTTCAGTAGGCTGGGGACAGAGGGTGCTGTGTGTCATGGGAGTTGTAGTCCTGAGTGTTTGTAGTCTTCTCCTTCACACTGGGATTACTGACAGACACCTTCCCGAGGAGCTACCTCTGGGAGCTACACTCTTTCTAGGACGACCTCTACCTCTGGGTGCTGGCTTGTTAGGATACTAGGAATGAAACTTTTGCTTCAAGAGTGAGTCATGAATGTCCTTGGACTCAACCCAACTTTGTTCCTCAGGTCCATATCCTTCCCAGTCTACCAAGTACTCGATTTGGCCTCCTTGACGTCTGGAGTCAAGGATATTGTTTACCTGGTAAACTGGTTCTCCCTCAAGATTGAGTGCAGAGTGTTCCTGGTCTGGTGAGCTGTGGGCAAGGGGCCCTGGGATAGCAGGTTTGAGGTATGAAATGTGGAATGTAGGAGATATTTGACAGTGAAGTGGGAGTTCAAGACGGGATGACGTGTCGTTGATTCAGTGCAAGACCTTGAAGGGCCCGATGTACCGTGGCTGGAACTTCTTGCAGGGGTTTGATTCTCTCAAGTTCTTTGTGGCTACCCACACCCTGTTGCCAGGGAAGAAGTCAGGAGTCTCACCTCTGTTTATCTGCATACTCCTTGTACTTGGCGCTGACTGCTTCCAGACGCTGGTGGACCTCCTCCCAGATGGTTTGACTTTGTCAAAACCAGTTGTCGACGGCCTGTACTTGGCTGGGTGCATCATCCCAGGGAAGCAATGGCGGCTGGTAGCCAAGTATGCACTGAAACGGTGTTAGCTGGGTGGCTGAGTGTTTGAGCGAGTTTTGTGCATACTCGACCCAAGGTAGGAAGCACGCCCAGTCCCCCTGGTTGTGCATGCAATATATTCTCAGGAAGCAGCCAATCTCCTGGTTTGCTCTCTCCACTTGGCTGTTAGACTGGGGGTAGTAGTTGGATGTGAGTCTTACTGATACTCCCAACCTTTCCATGAAACTTGCCCGGAATTGTGAGATGAATTGGGGACCCCGGTCACTGACTATATCTTCGGGGATGCCATAATATTGGAAGACCTGTTGAAATAACAGCTCAGCGGTCTGAGAAGCTGTGGGGATGCCGGGTAAAGGGATGAGTTTCAGAGCTTTTGAGAATTGATCGATAGTTACCATTATGGTGGTATTCCCTTGAGAGGGTGGGAGATCTGTGATAGTCAACCGCCAGATGTGACCAGGGTCTTTGCAGAATTGGTAGAGGGCATAACTTGCTGGGGAGGGGGGGGGGGGGTTCTCGGGACCTTTGCTTGGGCGCATTCAGAGCATGAGGTGATGAACTGATTGATTTCGGACAATGTGTTCCCCCACCAGTACCTGTTTCTTAGCATTTGGTGTGTACATCGGCTGTTGGGATGTCCAGTGGCAGGAGAGGAGTGAGCCCAGCTGATGAGTTGCCTGCATAGGTGCTTGGGCACATGGGAGATGAATGGGGTGGGTTCAGGGCTGAGACTTGCTTATTTCTTTGTCCAGGTCCCAGGTGATGGATTGCATGAAACCGTGCAATGGGATGATGGGATGAGAGCTAGAGTTTGTTGAGAAGGACTGAAAGTTCTCGATAATGCATCTGCCTTGGTGTTTTTGAAACCTGGATGGAAAGAAATTGAGAAATTGAACCGGGTGAAGAATAATGTCCACCTGGCCTGCCTGGGGTTTAGTCTCTTGGCCTTTCGGAGATACTCAAGGTTCTTGTGGTCCGTGAGGATGATGGAGTGCATGACTCCCTCTAACCAGTGCTGCCATTCCTCGAGGGCTAATTTAATAGCGAGGAGCTCTCTGTTCCCCATGTCATAATTCCTTTCTGCTGAAGTTAATTTTTTTTTGAAAAAAAGGCTATGGGGTGTAGCTTCGGGTTCTCCCCAAAGCGTTGTAACAGGATGGCCCCTACCCCAGTGTCGGACGCGTCTACTTCCACGATAAAAGACTTAGTGAGGTCAGGGTGTTGGAGAATAGGAGCCGAGGTGAATCCAAGCTTAAGTCAACCAAAGGCTTCCTCACCCCCAGAGTTCCACTGTAGATGCTTGGGGCCCTTCTTCAACAGTGTAGTTAGGGAGCTGCTAGAGAGCTGAAACCTCGAATGAACCAGCGATAAAAGTTTGCGAAACCTAGGAATTGTTGGAGCTCCTTTACTGACTTGGGTGTAGGCCAGGACGTGACCGTTGCTACCTTGGAGGAGTCCCTGCACACTACTTTGGTGCTAATGATATAGCCAAGGAAGGAAATCTTGTTTAGATGAACTCACACTTCTCAGCCTTTACACAGAGGTTGTTCTCTAACAGTTGCTTGAGAATGGTTCTGACATGTTCCTGGTGACTCTGGACATCTGAAGAGTAAATCAGGATATCGTCAATATAGGCGATGACATATTTGACCAGCATGTCCCATAGCACGTTGTTGATGAAACACTGGAACACGCTGGGTGCCGAAGAAAGGCCATACGGCATGACCCAGTACTTGAAGTGCCCTGCGGTCATGCTGAAGGCCGTCTTCCATTTGTCACCCCTCCTTATTTGGATCAGGTTGTATGCACTTCGTCGATCAAGCTTTGAAAATATCTTAGCAGATCGAAGGTGTTCAAGAGCTGCTGGAACCAGGGGAAGAGGATAAGAATATTTTACGGTGACCTGGTTTAAGCCTCTGTAGTTGATGCAAGGCCTCAGTCCACCTCCTCATTTCCAACGAAAAAGAAACCAGCCGATGCGGGTGCCTTGGAAGGCCGGATGTATCCCTGTTTGAGAGCCTCCTGAATATATTCCTCCATGGCCACCTGTTCCTTTTGGACAAGGGATAAATATAACCACGTGGAGGAGACGTACCTAGCAGTATGTCAATTGAGCAATCATACAGCCTGTGAGGAGGTAACCTGCAGGCCTTCCTCTTACTGAAGACTTCTGCAAGGTCTAAGTAACAATCCGGAATATTGTTTATGGAGTCGGATTGGGAGCTCTCTGTGGAGGTACAAGCTACTCTGATCTGAGAGAGAGGCAGTTCTGGAAGCATGTGGGTGACCATTGAAGAATTTCCTTGTTTTGCCATGAAATCAGTGGATCATGTAGCTGCATCCAGGGATAGCCAAGGATGATGTCATGATCGACAGTGGTGGTTACATAGAGTGATATGAATTTGTATTAAGACCCTGATGTGGGTGGAGCACAGAAGCACGGCAGGCGAGAGATGATGTTTCCACAAATTCTTTATTTTTACTTTTCAGCTTGCTTTTTCAGTTTTCTTTTGCTCACTTTCTCTTCCTTTCACTCATTCACTCACTCACTCATGTGTTATGGTTGGGGAGAGAGCCCCTTTTCTCTGCTCTCTCTCTCCTTTTATGCTCTCTCCCTGTAACAACCAACCAAACACACACACACACACACTAATTAACAGCAGGTGGAATGACTTAGCCACTTATCTTCCCCGACCCCACCTTCCATTCACAGACTGCTGCTTGGCCATGCCCCCACTGCCACATACCCCCACTGCCCGACTCAGGCCGGGGAGCTGTCCAGCCTGAAGCTGACTCCCCTCCCAATGGGACAGGAAGTCCGCCACCACCATCTGTGCCCCCGACCTGTGGATCACCTCAAACTTAAATTGCTGGAAGGCAAGATACCAACGGGTGATCCGCGCGTTGGCATCCTTCGTGCAGTGGAGCCACTGGAGGGGTGCGTGGTCCAAACAGATAGTGAAAGGGCATCTCAGTAGGTAGTACTGGAAGATGAGGACTGCCCACTTGATGTCTAGGCACTCTTTCTCTCTCGTGCTATACCTGCCTTCCCACATTGATAGCTTCCGGCTAATGTACAGCACAGGACACTCCTCCCCCTTCACCTTCTGGGACAGAACAGCCCGCAGCCCTCTGTCCGATGCATCTGTCTGTAAAATAAAGGGGAGAGAAAAGTCAGGGGAGTGTAACAGTGGCCCCCCACACAGTGCAGCCTTTACCTTAGAGAAAACCTGTTGGCATTGATCCATCCACTGGACCAGATCTAGTGCTCCCTTTTTAGTGGGATCAGTCAGTGGGCTGGTGATGTCCGAATAATTAGGCATGGACCTACGATAGTAGCCAGCCAGAGCTGGTGGTGAGGAACTGTCTCACCACCTTTTTGGTCTTGGGCCTCAGGAAGGCTGCAATTGCTGCCATCTTATTAATTTTTGGATGCACCTGCCCATGGCCTAAGTGGAAACCCAGATACCATACTTCCACCTGCCCAATCACACACGTCTTTGGGTTAGCCGTGAGACTTGCCCACCTTAGTGACTTTAGTATGACCCTAAGGTGTTTGAGGTGCTGCGGCCAGTCATTGCTGTATAAGATAATATCATCAAGGTATACAACTGCATTGGTGGTGTGGGGGCGGTGGACCCTGTTCATAAGCTGCTGGAACATAGCAGGTGCACCAAACAACCCAAAAGGCAGTGTGAGAAACTGGTGTAAGCCAAATGGTGTGGAAAAGGCCATTTTCTCTCAGGACAGAGGAGTCAAGGGGATCTGCCAATATCCCTTCATTAAATCCAGTGTTGAATAAAAATGAGCAGTGCCTAATCGATTGAGCAGCTCGTCAATGCGAGGCATTGGGTATTTGTTGAATTTATATACTGCATTGACTTTCCTGTAGTCCACGCAGAACTGGACTGATCCATCTGTCTTGGGACCAGGACCACTGGGCTGCTCCAGTCACTGTGGGACTCCTTGATTATGTCCATTTTGATCATGGCCTTGAGTTCATCCGGGACCACTTATTTTTTGTGTTCAGGCAGGCGGTAAGGGCAGCTGCACACTACCACCCCTGGGGGCATCCCAGTGTGGTGTTCTATGAGGTGAGTGCAGCTGGGCAGGGGCAAAAACACATCAGAAAACTCTTTCTGCAACTGGGCTACCTCCATGAGCCAGGTCAGGGAAAAGTGGTCTCCACAGGGGACCGGAGTGGTGTGCGATGCCAATTTTCTTTTTCAAATCTCTGGCCCCAGCTCTGCCTTCTCTGGGATTACTGACACAAATGCCATGGGGACCTCCTCATGGCAATATTTTAATAGATTGAGGTGGTAAATTTACAATGCCCCACGCCTGTCTGTTCGCTTCACTTCATAGTCGATGTCCCAGACTCACCGTGTGACCTCGAAGGGCCCATGCCACTTGGTGACCAATTTGGAGCTTGATGTGGGCAGTAACATGAGTACTTTATCTCCCAGTGTGAACTCCCTAAAGTGCGTGCCCCTGTCGTACAGTCAGACTTGATATCCTTGCCCCTGCCGCAAATTCTCCTGGGTTAAGTGTGTGAGTGTGTGGAGTTTGGTACACAAGTCGAGAACATATTGAATTTCATTCTTACTAGGTGAAGGTTCCTCCTCCCAATTTTCATGTAGCATGTCCAAAATGCCATGTGGCTTATGCCCATATAATAATTGCGGGACCTCTCATACTGCAAATAACAGGGGCTTGAGCCAATTATCCCAATTATGTGCATCTTCACTTATGAACTTCCGAATTCTATTTTTGAGAGTCCAATTAAAATGTTCCACTAAGCCGTCAGTTTGTGGGTGACAGACGTGTGCAGATAGGTTTAATCCCCAGTAGCCCATACAGCTTGCACAGTGTGCATGACATGAATGTAGTGCCTTGGTCTGTCAGGATTTCTTTCGGAATCCCCGACCTGGGATATAAAGCGGAAGAGTGCCTCTGCTATACTGTCTGCTGAGATATTGCGGAGAGGCACTGCTTCCAGATATCGCATTGCATAGTCCACCAGAACTAAAATAAAGCAATATCCCCATGCTGACCGATCTAATGGCCTGATGAGATCCATCC
>JAPEIY010000020.1:12304724-12317490 GCA_026122135.1 Cathorops aguadulce | reverse complement strand
ATATAAAGGGAATGAGTCATCTTTAACTTTATGCCTTTTGGAAATCATTTCATCTTCAACTTGCTTAACTGTTCACAATAACAGCAATTTTGACCAGGGGTGCCCAAACCTTTGCATACCACTGTATTTTTCAAAAATCAATAACATTTCTCAGTTTCAACATTTGATATGTTATCTTTGTACTATTTTCAATGAAATATAGGGTTTCCATGATTTGCAAGATATTGCATTCTGTTTTTATTTCCAGTATACACAGCATCCCAACTTTTTTGGAAGTGGGGTTGTAAATAATCACTCTTTACAACTGTGGTAAGCAGAAAATCATTTCAGCATGAGCAAACCATCAAACCCTGAGGTGGGTGGTCTCCAAGAGCAGCAGATTACACTGAACTCCACTCCTGTTGAACCCAGCAATCGAAGATTAGAAATCCATTTTTCAACTGTCCAGTTTGGGTGTGTCTGTGATAACCTCAGATTCCTGTTCTTGGCTGGGAGGCATGGAACCTGATGTGGTCTTCTGTTGTTGTAGCCCATCCACCTTAAGGTTCAATGTTGCCTTGCATTTTTCTGCTCACCATGATTGTAAAGAGTGCTTATATATGTTACTATAGAGTTTCTGTCAGATCAGACAATTCTGATCACTCTTCTCTGATGTCTATTATCAACATGCTGTTTCAGCCTGCAGCCTGATTTTGTTTTTCATACCTCTGGAATCTCTAGAGACTGTGTGTCAATCCCAAGAGATTAGTAGTTTCTGAAATACTCAAACCAGCCCATGTGGCACCAACAACCATGCCACAGTTAAAGGCATTGAGATCATTTTTTTTCCATTATGATGTTTGATGTGAACATTAACTGAAGCACTTGACCTTAATCTGCATGATATTACACATGATTGGCTGATAGGATAATGGCATGAATGTGCTAGCACGCAGGTGTTCCTAATAAAGTTGATGGTAAGTGTATTATTATGTAAATAATGTAAAAATCTAACAAGACCCTGCTCTATTTACAAAAATGTAAACTGCTGCTGCATTTAGTATTTGGGAGTTACCTCAGTTAGTTATAACAGGTGTCCTGGTGAAGAGTACCAATTAGATTTTATATGCTCAATCATGACTTTATATTCTGAGGTCTTCCTTTTTGTTCCAATGTATACAATCTAACCTTAAGAATAAATAATATACAGTAAGAGATACAATTGCAATATAGTAGCTAGACAAAGTGCCATAATATGCAAGAAAAATGTGTTGGGTCTTACCTCAAAGCTAAAGAATAATGGATCTGACTCTTACTTGAAACAGAAGTGGGACTTATATCCTGTGTTTTTAATCCTCCAATTTATCATGTTTAATATGCACACTGGAAAGAAAGCAGGTGCAGTTTTCCCATGTGAACCAAGGTTACAAGCACCTGTGAAACCATCTGGCCTTAAATTATAGATAAATTCCTTATTTCTCAACCTGAGTCTAGGTTGAATTTATTTTGTTCATTTGATTTATGATAGGTAGCTCGATATCCTTTATAAATTCAGGTGATTTGGCTCTTCCCTCAACAAAGAAATTACTAGTCTTAACTGGCTTCATGTTCACATTGTAGTTAGTTCAGTTTCACAAGTGTGCAACTAAAATTGTAGATAATCAGAAAAAGCTGATGAGTGATGTTATAATAGACTTGATTTTCAAAACATAAAATTTGAGGTGTAATTACTACACAATTGCAGTTGTCTACCATTTAAAGTGTTTTTAACTATAAACATTTAACATGCTGTCACATCAGCGCACACTTGAGCTTGGTGCACCTCAAAAGGTTACTCTTGTCCATGCACACAGCATGTTGCGTGCACCTTGAGGACTAATTACGAGGCACCTGTTCCTGATCAGAGGGCAATCATGGTGCATGCATATAAAAACTTGGAAGGCATACAGATTTTGTGAAGTAATGTGCTCAGTACTCTTTTGTCTGACCTTACCGAGACTTTCGTTTACATTGATACTCTGGTTTTCTGACTCACATTTGTATTTTGGATTCTGCCTTTTGTCTCTGCCTCATCTAGTCTGTTTGTACCTCATATGACCATTGCCTGTCTTCTGTTTTTGATTCTGCCTTATGCTTTGGACTTTGTAACAAGTCCCTGATGTGGGTGGAGTACAGAAGCACGATAGGTGGGAGTTGATGTTCACACATTCTTTATTTTACTTTTCAGCTTTACTCATGTAGTCACACATGCAACACACACACACTTTGTGGTCAGGAGAGCTCACTCTTTCTGCTCTCTCCCTCCTTTTCTATCCTCTGTCACTGCAACACAGACACACATTAATTAAGCACAAGTGCATTGACTTTGCCACTCATTTTGCCCGGCTCTGCCCTCCATTCACAAACTGATGCTAGGCTATGCCCCAGCTGCCACATACCCCCACCACCTGACTCAGGCTGGGGAGCCATCCGGCCTGCAGTAGACACCCCCCCCGATGGAACAGGAAGTCAGCCACTACCATCAGCACCCCCAGCCTGTGGACCACCTCAAATTTAAATGGCTGGAGGGCTAGATACCGAAGGATGATCTGCGCATTGGCATCTTTCATGCGGTGGAGCCACTGGAGGGGTGTGTAGTCTGAACAGAGGATGAAAAGATGCCCCAGCAGATAGTACCAGAGGGTCAGAACTGCCCACTTGATGGCCAAGCACTCTTTCTTGATGGTGCTGTACTTACTCATGCGCATCAAGAGTTTACAGCTGATGTACAGCAATGGGGGGGTTCCTTGCCCTCCACCTTCTGGGACAAAACGGCCCCCAGCCCTCTGTCTGATGCATCCATCTGCAAAATAAAAGGGAGCGAGAAGTCAGGGGAGTGTAAGAGTGGCCCCCACACAGTGCAGCCTTTACCCTGGTGAAAGCCTGTTGGCACTGCTCCATCCACTGGATTGGATCTGGTGCGCCCTTTTTAGTGAGATCAGTGAGCGGGCTGGTGACACCTGAATAATTAGGTATGAACCTATGATAGTAGCCAGCCAGCCCCAGGAACTGTCTCACTCCCTTTTTGGTCTTAGGCCTCAGGCAGGCCACAATCACTGTCTTGTCAATTTGGGGATGCACCTGCCCATTACCCAAGGGGAAACTCAGATACCGTACTTCCACCCAGCCAATTGCACACTTTTTCAGGTTGGCTGTGAGACCCCGCCCGCCTCAGCCTCTCTAGGACAGCCCTAAGGTGTTCTATGTGCCGCAGCCAGTCACTGCTGTATATAATTATTGTCTAAGTAGGCTGCTGCATAGGTGGCATGGGGGCGGAGGATCTTGTCCATGAGCTGCTGGAACATAGCAGGAGCCCCAAATAATCCAAAAGGAAGCATGACAAACTGGTGTAATCCAAATGGTGTGGAAAAAGCTGTTTTCTCTTGGGATAGAGGAGTCAAGGGGATCTGCCAATATTCCTTCATCAAATTCAGTATCAAATAAAAGCGAGCAGCACCTAACCAATCGAGCAACCCTTCAATGCAAGGCATTGTGTGCGCATCAAATTTAGACACCGTGTTGACTTTTCTATAGTCCACACAGAATTGGACTGACCTGTCGGCCTTGGGTACCAGGACAACCAGGCTGTTTAGCCACTGTGTGACTCCTCAATTATGCCCATGCCGAGCATAGCCTTGAGTGAACCACCTTTTTTTGTGTTCGAGCAAGCGGTAAGGGTGGCTATACACAATCGCCTCTGGGGGCATTTCAATGTGGTGTTCTAAAGGGTGGGTGCAGCTGGGAAGGGGTGAGAACACATCCGAAATTCCTCCTGCAACTTGGCTTCCTCTATGAGTTGGGCCGGTGAGAGGTGGTCTCCACAAGGGACTGGAGCGGTTCAGGTTGTGGTTTTGATTGGGTTTTTTTTACCTCTGGTCCCAGCTCTGCCTTCTCTGGAACTACCGACACCGACCCCACAGGGACCTCCTCGTTCTAATGCTTTAATAGATCTAAGTGGTATATTTGTAGAGGCCCGCCCCATCTGTTCATCTCACCTCATAGTCAACATCCCTGACTTGTTGTGTGACCTCGAAGGGCCCTTGCCACTTGGCAACTAATTTGGAACTCGATGTGGGCAATAATACGAATACTTTGTCTCCCGGAGTGAACTCTCTAAGGTGTGTGCCCGTGTTGTACAGCCAGGCTTGACGTTCTTGTGCCTGCCACAAATTCTTTTGGTTTAAGTGTGTGAGGGTGTGGAGCTTTGTGTGCAGATCAAGAATGTATTGAATTTCATTCTTACTAGGCAAAGGTCCCGTCTCCCAACTTTCCCGCAGCACATCCAAGATGCCACATGGCTTTCACCCATATAATTCAAATGGGGGAAAAATCCCATGGAGGCTTGTGAGACCTCTTGTACTGCAAATAACAGGGGCTTGAGCCATCTGTCCCAATTACATGCATCTTCACTTGCAAATTTCCAAATTAGATTTTTAAGTGTTTGATTGGTCCTCTTGACCAAACCATCCATTTGTGGGTGATAAACACTGGTGCAGATGGATTTAATTCCCAACAACCCATACAGGTGTATATTACTTATCAGTGCAATCTGTGTACATACAGAACTAAAACAATTCTGTTCGTACTATTTTAAGTGCAATCTGTGTACATATAGAACCATACAATAGATTTGTTTATACTATTTTACCAGTGCAACTCCACATACTTTATTTTTATACTTCATTGGTTCTCCCCCTTTTCTTTCTTTCTTTCTATAACTCATGAGTCAACAGCACCTTCAATTTCGTTGTACCTTTAGAAAAGTGACAATGACAGACTTATCTTAAAGTGAGCCACATGGAATGAGTTCCCTACGGTTATTAGGGATTAACACCTGGGTTATTCACCGGTTTGAGTGTCCTGCATTACTCAAGACAGTCTATCTTTAATAATTGCGAAATATGGGAAGACGGGTGCCGCATTTGGCTGGAGAGTTTGACCATCGATTACTCTCACTTGGTCAACCATATGCCACAGAGTCTCATCTCATGACTACTCTAAAGGGAAATCCTCAAGGGAATCCCTGAGAGTGGAAGGGGGAGGGGTGCTCCTCATTACTTGTATCGTTCTGACCCGGTGATGTGGACGGCTCTGTGTGACAGCTTCTTCAGTTAATGCCACACCGGGATCCCCCTGTGATGTTTTACGGCAGGACCCACTCCCTACTATGTATTTCATCAATGCTTGAAACCCTAGCCAGTCAGTCCCCAAAATCAGCAAGTGCGTGAGACGAGGATTAACCGCCACCTTAATTCCATGCTTTAGGCCCTGGAATAGAATATGGACAGACACTAGAAGATAATTGTGAACATCCCCATGCACATACAACACCTTCACTGCTTGTACTCTCCCCAGTGCCTCACCTTGCACCAGGCTTTGGCAAACTGAGGTTAGATTTCAACCGGAATCCACCAACACACATGTATCCCCTTGAACGCTTACCGGTATGCAATATGTTCTGGCCTGATCAGGGGTGGTCTCTCATGCATCAGGGATGCAGATCACAGCTTCCACCTCCATTGCTGAGCCCTGACTCGGGAGATGCTCCGGCTCCCCGCCATGCCAGCACACCTGCCCAGGCTTTCCCTCTGCACCAGCATTATGGGCGTCACTCACCCAAAGGGGAGAAGACAGACATGGAAGAGGGATACAGGAGGACACCACGGGTGTGACAGGCCAGCTGTGGAGGAGCCGGCTGCTGCCTCCGCAGTGGGGAAATGGGGTGGGGAAGAGAGAGGGAGGGGGAAAAGGAGAGAAAGAGAGAGAGAATGAGGAGAGGCATCTTGTCCGCCTGCCATTGGAATTGCCTCCAGATGGTCCTCCGCCAACTCAATAACTTATTCTAGCGATGCTGGGCGATAACACTGGACCCACACCGCCATTCCTTCTGGAAGTCGAGAGGTGAACTGTTCCAGTGCCACCAGATCAATGAGCCCATCCGCATCATGGTCTTCTGCCCTCAGCCACTGCCGGCAGGTGTCTCAGAGTTGCTGGCCAAATGCAAACGGCTGGTCAACCTCCTCCAACATCAGCGTCTGGAAGCGCTGGCGATGTTCCGAGGAGCGGCCGACACACTGCAGGATGGCTTCTTCAGGTCAGCATACCTGAGCCAGCTGTCAGCAGGGAGCTGTAGCACTGCAAGCTGTGCCTCACCAGTCAGAAGCGGGAGAAGGCGTGCCACGTGCTGCTCAAGTGGCCACCCCCACATTTTGGCTGCTTGCTCGAAGAGAGTGAAGAAAGCTTATCTTATCCTGCGAGTCAGTCTTTGAGAGGGTGATGTGATAAGGCTCTGCTGTGGTGATGGTCGAAGCCTCTGCGGACGCAAACAGATGCTGCAATGCCTGGTGATCTTCCTGCTGGGCCAGCATCAAGGCTTCAAAGCATTGCTTTTTCTGAAGGGTGGTCAGCGCTTGATGCTGGTTCTGCTGGGCGGTAGCGAGAGCATGAGTGAGCTCTTTGAATGGGGAGGACTCCATGTGGTGGTTCCCTTCTGCATTCCCAGGTTTCAGCACTACTGTGACAAGTCCCTGATGTGGGTGGAGTACTGAAGCACAGCAGGTGGGAGTTGATGTTCTCTCTCACACACACACTTTATTTTGCTTATTTTTAGCGTTTCAGCTTCACTCCCTCACAGTCACACATGCAACATGTACACGTTTTGTGGTTGGAGGAGCTCCCTCTTTCTGCCCTCTCCCTCTTTTTCTATCCTCGGTCACTGCAACACACAGCATTAATTAAGCACAGATTCATTGACTTTGCCACTCACCTGCCACAGACTTGTATGCCTGCTTGTTTTTATAATAAACTCTTCCAGTGATTACATCCATCTACTGCCCACCATTACTGACAGATTACTTTGCTTAAACATGGATGTAGTGGAAAAGAGCAGGCACAACACCACACCAGGGTTTATTTTCCTCAGCTTGGATCGTTATGTTTTCTGCATTGGCTAAGATTGGACACACTGGTACCCTTTTGGGATTACCTGCCTGAAGGAGTTTTGCTCCAATTCAGGCTATTCTATGAGGACTTGGTGGAGCCCAAGCCTGCAGAGAACTTCTGGGTAGGGTGCATGATCTACTTGCTCACTGGGTGGGCATACTGCTGGGCCAAGTATTTACTCACTGTTGAACATCCTTGTCTTGGAGACTCCAAGTCATTTGGCACTATGCTTGTGCACCTGTTCTAGGCTCTAGGGAAATAGGATCCCCCTAGAGATTTTTTTGTTTTGTTTTGGGGGGCTGATACCCTTGAGGCTGACACAGTGGCAGAGGGGGAGGCCTATTCCCCAGAGGCTGACACAGTGGCAGATGGCAACGCCTTCACTCCTGAGCTCCTTCCAGGGACTGATGCAGGAGCAGACGTGGAGGCCTTCAGTCTTGAGCTCCCACCAGAGGCCGATGCAGTGGCAGAGCCAGCAATAGGGGCTGATACAGTGTCAGATGGGGCAGGCTCTGCCCCAGAGCTACTGCCAGAGGGTTAATTCTTAGCTCTGCTGCTTGGCTTCTAAGATATTTGTCATACCACAGCCTGACCAAAAATGTTAATGCTGATACCTTTCTGGTTTAGACAGCATTAACTTTTTCAGCAATTTGTGCTACAGAAGCTCTTCTGTGGGATTGGACTACATGGGCTAGCCTTTGATACCCATGAGCCTGTTGCTGGTTCACTGGTTGTCCTTCCTTGGACCACTTTTGGTAGGTACTAACCACTGCATACCGGGAACATCCCACAAGATGTGCCAATTTTGAGATTCTCAGATCCAATCATCTAGCTATCACAATTTGGTCCTTGTGAAAGTCTTTCAGATCTTGCCCATTTTTTTCTGCTTCCAAAATGTCAATTCCAAGAACTAACTGTTCTCTTGCTGTCTAATGTACTGTATTCCACCCCTTGACGGGTGCCACTGTAATGAGATAATCATTGTTATTCACTTCACATGTCAATGGTCATAATGTTATGTCTGATTGATGTAAAATGCCATGCTTTCAAGAAATGTTGGTGTCTCCTTGATTTTGGTTGAAGAAATATTCAAAGACCCAAAGTTAAAATCTTCCTATTCTCCACAACTATTTATTTTTATGTAATGCATTAGGAAAATTGAAGATCTAATAGTTTTGATTCTTAAATTGATAAAGGACTGGCTCCCCCAAAAAAGTTGCTGATTCAGCTCGTCAGTCAAAACTGTTAGGCACTACCTAAAAGCATAGCTCCTGATGAGTGTATGAGCAAAATATTTGCAAGGGCACAAAATCAACCTGAACATAATATTATAGCATATGAGCCATCAAATTGTTTTGTGAAGTGTATTTCATGTCAATAAATTGCTGCATTGTCTTGTAACAGGGTTCCAAGGTTGTCACAGACAGAGGTGGTAGTGGGGACAAGTTCCTTTATCTATAAAATGCTTCCATATGGCAAGCGTCTCAAATAGCCTCTGACCACTGAAGTCCAACTACTGGCCTGCCCATGTAGCTTAGCTTTTAAGCCTGGCAGAACCTGCTTTTACTGACAGAAGACGGGATGAAGACAGCTCACTGGTGCCTTAAAACCAGTTGCTTTCGGGTAGATGGGGCTCATCAACCTCGGCTGGTAGCTCATCTCAGAGAAGGAAAACTCTGATCTCAAACCTCAGCTGCCTTGCAGCCATACCCCCTCATGGGAAAGGCTTTGGGAGTAAACCCTGAGGAAAAAATCTGGAGTTGGAGTCCCTAAGGCAATTTAATGTTGTTCACAACCTTGTCCTGGCAAGTCCTGCAATGACACTGGTGCCAGGATGTATCAGTGACTGCCCCTCTGCTGGATCACATTGGTGGAGTGGAGAGGGGGGACCTGTTGCATGGGCAAAAGCTTGTTCTCCATATTTCACTGCCCAGGCTTGCGCCCTGGAGCGGACACTCCAGCATTGCTTTGCAGCATTGACACAACATGGAGGAGCAGCAGTTTACTAGTGATAAGCCTATGTGCTTGAGTGACATAGGGTGAGGCACCAGGGGTTGCTCTCAACAGAGGGAGGGATTCTAGGTTCCCATTGGGCAGCTACCACCTGCTTCAAGCTGGGCAGTCCCCAGTCAGTTAAGTGCTGCCTCACCATGGTCCACTTGTTCCACTGGGTGTGTGGGGCTTAGAGAAAAACCTGACAGGTGGATCGACAACCTTACACCAGGCAGAAGAAAAAAAACATCCATCCCTCAGGCTCAGCACCTGCAATGTGAGGACCATGACTCCTGGACTGACAGATGACCTGAAATAAGTCAGTGATGCTTGCAAGACTGCAGTGATCAATAATGAGCTGCACAAACTGTGAATGGATATCGTCACCCTGCAGGAAATAAAACTATCTTCATCTGAGAGCCTCTGAGAGAAGGACTTCACCTTCGGGCAGGGAAAAGCACCAGATGAGACTAGAGGACATGGTGTAGGCTTTGCCATCAGAAACAGCCTTGTTGGGTCAGTCATCCCACCAATGGAGGGAACAGAAAGATTGCTCAAGATCCAAATTCAAACATCAGTGGGTCTAGTTAGCCTTGTCAGTGTCTATTCGCCAACTCTAGCCTCCACCCAGGAAGCAAAGGACAAGTTCTATGACAAACTCAGCAAAGCCATCGACAACATCCCTTCCGATGAGCCACTGTTTATCCTTGGGGATTTCAACACCAGAGTCGGTAGTGATCACCCCAGCTGGCCTTCCTGTCTGGGACAGTGTGGTATGGGAAAGATGAATGAGACTGGGCAGCGACTCTTTGAACTTTGCTGCCAACACAGCCTCTGCATCACCAACACCTTTTTCAACACCAAGACCCAGCACAAGGTATCATGGAGGCACCCAAGGTCCAGACACTGGTACCAGCTCGACCTTGTCCTGACAAGATGTCCAGATACAAGTCCACCCCCAGTGACAAGATGTGACAGCCTATGAAATGTCAAGCTGACCCACATCTACCACAACACTGACTGTGACACTGATCACTCTCGTGTGCAGCAAGGTGAAGCTACAGCTGCGGAGACTTCATTGCTCCAAGAAGGGGAGTAGGCCATGCATTGAACCCACCAAGACTTGTGACCCCGTAAAAGTGGAAGAATTTATTCACACCCTTGAGGAAGCATTACCTGGTCCCCCTGACACAGACATCAGCAAGAGATGGGAACACTTATGGGACACCATTTACAACACTGCAATGTCGACATTTGGGAAGAAGACTACCAAGTCTACTGACTGGTTCAAAGCACACACTGTGGAGTTGCTACCTCTGATTGAGGAGAAGAGATGTGCACTGGCAGCATACAAGTCCACCCTCAGTGAGAAACTTGCAGTCACTCCAGACAACTCAGTAAAATTCAGCAGGCTGCCAGGAGGTGTGCCAATGAATATTGGCTCCATCTTTGCTCTGGGATCAAGACAGTAGCAGACACTGGCAACATCAGAGGGAAGTATGATGGGATCAAGGAGGCCATTGGCCTAATGCAGACTGAAACGGCCCCACTCAAGTCATCCACAGGATAGGTCATCAAGGACCAGACTCAACAGATGGAATGCTGGGTCAAACACTACTCAGACTGTTGCTACAGGAGCAGCCCTCAATGGCATTGATTCATTGCCTGTTATGAAGGAACTGGATGCTGAACCCACCCTTGAGGAACTCTGTGAAGCACTGGAAGCACTTGCATCTGGCAAATAACCAAGAAAAGCTGGCGTTCCTTCAGAGGTCCTCAAGTGTGCCAAGGGCACCCTCACCAAAGAACTACATGATGATCTCTTCCACTGCTGGTGAGAAGGCACAGTGCCTCAAGACATGAGGCATTCAAATATAGTCACTTTATACAAGAACAAGGAAGACAGGAGCGATTGTAACAACTATCATGAAATTTCGGTTGTCAGGATCATGGAGAAGCTCTTTGCTAGAGTTGTTTTGAGGAAGCTGCAGGTTCTTGCTGACAGAATCTACCCTGAATCTCAGCGTGGGTTCAGAGCTGAGCAGTCCACCACTGACATGGTCAACAGGCAACTACAAGAAAAGCAGAGAACAGAAGAAACCTCTGTATCTAGCCTTCATTGACCTGACAAAGGCATTTGACCTTGTGAGCAGAAAAGGTTTGTTCATCATCCTGGCCAAGATCGACTGCCCTCAAACCCTGCTCAGCATTGTCAAGTCCTTCCATGGGGACACAAAGGGGACCATCATCTACAACAGCTCCATATTTGAGCTGTTTGACATCTGCAGCAGAGTGAAGCAGGGTTTTTTGCTTGCGCCGATGCTGTTTGGCATTTTCTTTGCAGTCTTACTCAAACATGCTTTTGAAACAGCCACAGAAAGCATCTATCGCCACATAAGATCTGATGGAAACTTCTTCAACCTCTCCAGGCTCAGAGCAAAGACCAAAATGCAGACCAGATGTCTCGGAGACTTTGTTTGCTGATGATGCAGCTGTTGACACTCACTCCCAGCAGGAACTACAATCTCTGATGTCCCACTTCACTGATGCCTGCAGAGAATTTGGTCTCACAATCAGTCTGAAGAAGACACAGGTGATGGGTCAAGACACTGAACAGCCACCATCCATTAGCATTGTTGACTACAAACTATAAGTCATCCATGATTTTATGTACTTGGGGTAAACAATCTTGGACAGTCTTTCACTTGAGAACAAGATCAACAGACATATTGGAAAAGTGGCAACAACCTTTTCTTGACTGACAAAGAGAGTCTGGTCAAACGGCTGACTCGGAGTATGCCAAAATCCAGTTTTACTTAGCTTGTGTTCTGAGTATCCTCCTCTACAGCAGCAAGACATGGACCCTGCATGCAAAGTAAGGACAGAGGCTGAACTCCTTCCATATGTGCTGTTTGAGATGCATCCTGGGCATCACCTGGATGGACAGAGTCACAGACAATGCAGTACTGGAGAGGACACACACCACCTCCATGGTTACCTTTCTCAAACAGAGGCGCCTGCGCTGGTTGGGTCATGTCTCTCACATGGAAGATGGCCTAATCCCCAAAGACCTCCTGTTCGGTGAGCTGACATCTGGAAAAAGGCCAACAGGATGGTCCCAGCTGCACTATAAGGACATTTTGCAAGCATGACCTCAAGGCTGCTGCCATCAACACCAGTACCTGGTAGCTGCTTGCCTCAGACAGAAGCATCTGGAAACAGGTGGTGCGCAAATGCCTCTTCAACCATGAGACCACACTGAGACACCAAGCAGATGACAAGAGGTCTCGCAGAAAGTCCCACCCCCAAGACGCCAGTTCTGCCACCACCATTTGCTGTGCGAGATGTGGCAGGCTCTGCCACTGTTGGATTGGACTTTATAGCCACAGCAGACACTGCTCAGAAACATCCACTGGTGCATATCCATGACCCCCTGGGATTGATAGCTGCCAACTGTCTTGTGACAATGATACCAATAATGAGAGATGCATTACAGTTATGAATACATTTATTTATTTGACTTTGCATGGCATGCACCAAAAACAACATTGCAACATTTATTATGGAGTGACTCTGCTGGGTGCCTGGTGGACAGCAGTGGACCAGTGCTTTCACGTTACATCATTACTATATAGTTACCATCCAATATCAAACTTGATATGTCAAACAGTTGTCTGGTTGCATCTGTCATGTCCATGTCTGTGAAGATTCTGTCATTCAGGTCATAATAAACTGTAGGTGGTAAAAGAGAGCAACTGGACTTGCTTGAAGATTCTTGAAGATGTTTCACCTCTCATCCAAAAGGCTTCTTCAG
>JAPEIY010000020.1:12253269-12263363 GCA_026122135.1 Cathorops aguadulce | reverse complement strand
ACAGTATCTGGGGTTCCACTTGGGTCATGGGCAGGTGCATCCCCAAATTAACAAGACTGCAGCAATTGCAGCCTGCCTGAGGCCCAAGACCAAAAAGTAGGTGAGACAGTTCCTGGGGCTGGCTGGTTATTATTGTAGGTTTCTACCTAATTATTCGGATGTCACCAGCCAATCTCACTAAAAAGGGGGCTCCAGATCCGGTCCAGTGAACAGAGAAGTGCCAACAGGCCTTCTCTGAGTTAAAAGCTGGACTGTGTGTGGGGCCACTTTTACACTCCCCTGACTTCTCTCTCCCCTTTCTTTTGCAGACTGATATACTGGACAAAGGGCTAGGGGCCGTTTTGTCCCAGGAGGTGGAGGGCGAGGAGTGCCCCATGCTGTACCTCAGCCGGAAACTGTCAATGCGTGAAAGCAAGTACAGCACAATTAAGAAGGAGTGTCTTCCCATCAAGTGGGCAGTCCTCGCCCTCTGATACTACCTGCTGGGGTGCCCTTTCACTCTCTGTTCGGACCACGTGCCCCTCCAGTGGCTCCACCACATGAAGGATGCATGAAGGACACCTGTTGGTATCTTGTGTTCCAGCCATTTAAATTCGAGGTGATCCATAAGCTGGGGGCACAGATGGTGGTGGCAGACTTGCTGTCCTATTGGGGGGGGAGTCAGCTTCAAACTGGACGGCTCTGAGTCGGGCGCTGGGGGTATGTGGCAGCAGGGGTGTGGCCAAGCAGCAGTCTGTGAATGGAGGGTGGGGTCACGGGAGGTAAGTGGCTAAGTCATTCCACTTGCTGTCAATTAACGTGTGTGTTTGTTTGTTACAGGGACAGAGCATAAAAGGAGCAAGAGAGCAGAGAAAAGGGGCTCCCTCCCGACCGCAACACGTGTGCGTGTTGAATGAGTGAGTGAGTGAGTGAGTGAGTGAGTGAGTGAGTGCTGAAATATGTAAAATAAAGTGTTTGTGTGTGACCATCAGCTCTCACCTGCCATGCTTCTGTGCTCCACCCAAATCAGAAACTGCTACACACCCTTCTATTGGAACCAGCATTAACTTTTTCAGCAATCTGAGTTACAGTAGCTCTTCTATTGGATCAGACAACATGGGCCAGCCTTTACTCTTCATGAGCATCAGTGAGCCTTGGCCACCCATGACCCTGTTGAATGTTCACCAGTTTTCCTTCTTTGGACCACTTTTGGTAGGTTCTGACCACTGCAGACCAGGAACATCCCACAAGACCTGCTGTTTTGGAGATGCTATGACTCGGCTGTCTAGCCATCACAATTCAGCCCTTGTAAGACTTGCTCAAATCCTTATGCTTGACTTTTTTTTTTTTCTACCTTCAGCACATCAACCTCAAGGACAAAATGTTTACTTTCTGTCTAATATATGCCACCCACTGCCAGGTGCCAATGTAACGAGATAAATATTATTCACTTCACCTGTCAGTGGCCATAATGTTATGTCTGACCGGTATATGTTATCTGTTGTGTATTCATGTTGTTATATGATGGGCTACACTATAATCAGTGCCATAGTCCATCCATCCATCCGTCCATCCATCCATCTTCTACTGCTTATCAGGATCTGGGTCATGGGGTAGCAGCCTAAGCAGAGCAGCCCAGAGTTCCCTCTCCCCGGCCACCTCCACCACCTCTTCCGGGGGAATACGAAGGCATTCCCAGGCCAGCCAAGAGATGTAATCTCTCCAGCATGTCCTGGGTCTGCCCTGGGGTCTCCTCCCAGTGGGGCGTGCACAGAAAACCTCCCTTGGGAGGTGTCCAGGGGGCATACTAAAAAGGTGCCCAAACCACCTCAACTGACTCCTTTCAATGTGAAGGAGCAGCAGTTCTACTCTGAGTCTCTCCCGAATGACCAAGCTTCTCACCCTGTCTCTAAGGGAGAGTCCAGCCACCCTGTGGAAAAAAAACTAATTTCTACCGCTTGTATCCACGATCTCATTCTTTCAGTCACTACCCTTAGCTTGTGACCATAGATGAGAGTGGGAACATAGATGGACCAGAAAATTGAGAGCTTTGCCTTTTGGCTCAGCTCTCTTTTTACCACAACAGACCGGCTTAGTGTCCACATCACTGCTGACACTGCCCCAATCCTTCTGTCCAACTCCCGTTCCTCCTTACCCTCACTCATGAACAAAACCCCGAGATACTTAAACTTCTCCACTTTAGGTAGCAACTCCCCCCTGACCTGGAGTAGGCACGCCACCTGGTTCTGGCTAAGCACCATGGCCATGGACTTGGAGGTGCTGATCCTCATCCCAGCTACTTCGCATTCGGCTGCAAATCGTCCCAGCGCATGCTGTAATTCACAGATTGATGAAGCCAACAGGAACACATCATCCACAAAAAGGAGAGATGTGATCCTGATGCCACCAAATCAGACACCCTCTGCCCCTTGGCTGCACCTAGAAATTCTGTCCATAAAAGTTATGAACAGAACCGGTGAAAAAGGACAGCCCTGGCGGAGTCCAACATGCACCAGAAACGAGTCCAACTTACTGCTGGCAATGCAAACCAAACTCCTGCTCCGGTCATACAGGGACCGAATGGCCTGCAGTCGTGGGCCCTGAACCCCATACTCCCGAAACACCCCCCACAGGGCACCAAGAGAGACACGGTCGTAAGCCTTCTCCAGACCCACAAAACACATGTAGACCGATTGGGCAAACTCCCATGCACCGTCCAGTACCCTTGCAAGGGTAAAGAGCTGGTCCAGTGTTCCACGACCAGGACAAAAACCGCATTGTTCCTCCTGAATCCAAGATTTAACTAATCGACCAGACTTTCCTCTCCAGCACGCTTTCCCATAGGCTTTCCCAGGGAGGCTGAGAAGTGCGATTCCCCTATAGTCGGAACACACTCTCCGGTCCACCTTTTTTTTTTAAAAGGGGACCACCACCCCAGTCTGCCAATCCAGAGGCAATGTCCCCGACCTCCACGCAATGTTGAAGAGGCATGTTAGCCAAAACAGCTCAACAACATCCAGTGCCTTCAGAAACTCAGGACGAATCTCATCCACCCCTGGAGCCCAATCACCGAGGAGCTTTTTAACCACCTTGGCAACCTCAGCCCCTGTGGTGGGTGAGTCCTCCCAAGCACCCTCAGACTCTGCATCCTCCTCTGACAACATGAAGGTGGGATTGAGGAGATCCTCAAAGTATTCCTTCCACTGCCAGATGATGTCCCCAGTTGAGGTGAACAGCACGCCATCCTCACTGTAAACAGAAGGGGCAGAGAACTGCATCCCCTTCCTGAGCCGCCAGATGGTTTGCCAGAATCTCTCCAAGGCCAACTGAAAATCACTTTCCATGGCCTCACCGACCTCCTCCCATACCAGAGTTTCTGCTTCAGTGATCGCCAAAGCCACGTTCTGCTTGGCCCATCGGTATCTGTCAGTTGCCTCTGGAGACCCACAGGCTAACTAAGTCCAATAGGACTCCTTCAACTTGACGGTTCCCTCACCATAGGTGTCCACCACTGGGTTCGGGGATTACTACCACGACAGGCACCAACAACCTTGCAGCCGCAGCTCTGCACGGCTGCCTCAGCAATGGAGGTGCGGAACACGGTCCACACGGACTCAATGTCCCCATCCTCCCCCGGTATGCAGTTGAAGCTCTGCCGGAGGTGGCAGTTGAAGATCCAATGGACAGGAGCCTCCGCCAGACATTCCCAGCATACCCTCACTACACGTCTGGGCCTACCAGGTCTGTCCGGCCTCCTTCCCCGCCATCTGATCCAGCTCACCACCAGGTAGTGATCACTTGACAGCTCTGCTCCTCTCTTCACCAGAGAGTCCAAGACATATGGTCACAGATCAGATGAAACGACTACAAAGTCAATCATTGACCTACGGTCTAGGGTGTCCTCGTGCCACATGCACTTATGGACACCCTTATGCTCGAACATGCTGTTCGTTATGTCCAAACCGTGCATGACACAGAAGTCCAACAACAGAACACCGCTTGGGTTCAGATCGGGCAGGCCGTTCCTCCCAATCACACCCCTCCAGGTCTCACGGTCATTGCCCATGTGAGCATTAAAGTCCCCCAGTAAAACTGCCCCCAGTTCGGCACGCTAACATCAGAATTCACCCCAGTGAATGAGAGGGTCATTTCCCTGCGCCTTCGGGTTGGGGAACGGTCTCTGACTGTCATATGTAAGTGAGCAGTGGCTCACAGGTGATCCTGTTTTATATGTTCTCTTTTTTTTTTTTAGTTTAAACCTTTTGTTTATTTAGTGTAGCTAAGAGTTCTGGGTTTGTTTGGGTTTTTTTTTTTTAAGATTTTCACCCTGTAAACTTTATGGCCAATAAAAACCAGTACCAAATGTTGGTTATTTAATATAAAAAACAAATAAATTGATCCCCAACTACCAGATCAACCAACCATTACAAAGCAATAGGGCTGGGCGATTACACAATACACTTTCCATATTGTGATAAACTACATCATGAGACATTATTTCTGAGAGATCAGGATTTTTTTTTAATTACTTAAATAAATAAATAAATAGTTCTTTATTTTCAGAAACAAAATGTTTATTTTGTTGACAGTCAATAAATCTTCACAATGTTCCTTTCCTTTTTTTTTTTTAAATGCAATTGTTCATAGTGCACTCAAAAAATATTACTGTACCTTTAGGGGTACAACGGCTCTTCACTGAAGCGGTACCTTCTAAAGTATTTATTTGTACCCTTTATATACCACTTAGGAACATATATGTACCTTTGTTTGCCACATAGTTACCTTGATGTCCAATAATGAGCCCTAAGGGGTACATTAGTGTAGACTGTACCATGGGGTACAGAAATGGACTCCTACTGTACCCAGACTTCTCACAGTGCAATATTGTGCCTTTGAGAATCATATACATGATATGTGTCATATTGCACATCCTGACAAGGCAAGAAAACAACTGGAATCCAAAAAAAAAAAACTTTCTGAACTAAATATACTTTCTATGAACAAAAAAGATCTTCATCACCTCAACATTTCCATCAGGACTGAATTAACAATGAAACACTAAAATGGAGGAGAAATAAATTCTGTATAAATTCTGAGTCTGCTTGGACTCAGTTTGGAACTGCAAAAAATAAAAATACTGACTGCATCTGTGAGATCTTAGGAAAATGTATTGTGAGAATTTATCATGATATTGACGTGATGTGTAAGGCTGCAACAACTAAATCGACAAAATGGATTAAAAAAAATAAAAGTCCTCACTTCAAAACTGGTGTCAAAACTATATGAATTATTTATCCTGTAAATAGTTAAACTATTTTTTCGATCCAGTAAGGCTGATAAATGCTGCACTGTTTGATTTTCTTAGCATATATGATACATATTTTAATACATCAAGTCTCCTGCTTTCGGTTCACACTGAAAGGTCAATTCACTGATTCCAGGCACTGAAACTTTATTAAAAGTTTACCTCAAAGGCCTTTGAGTCAAATCCGCAGACTGAAAATGATTCAAAATGAATTTAAATTTGTGTTTTAGCGTTTTTCAGAGACATTTGATTTGATTTTATTAGGAATCCAACATGTACATAAAATACAACATGAGTAAAATCAACGTAGTATAAAGTACATAATAGAATTCCGAGGATAACACAAAAGGTCAAAAGACTTGTTTCCACTGTGGTCCTCAAAAAAAAATGACAAAAGACATAAGATGTAAACAGCAAAAAATGATACATTTGTAGAATATTATCACAATTTATAATACTGAAAATTAAGTCAAGATGACTAGAAAAACAAATGACTACATGTACAAATATAATAAATTATGAATAAAAATAAATCAAACGTACAAACTAGATTCCTCTGGTAATCCTTCGTTATGTGTTTTATTTATCCTTTATTTTTTTAAGTACTTTTAGAGTTTAGTAGAAAAAATAGAAAGAAAAAATATCAAACGGGTCTGGGTATCGGCTGATGCTCCAGGTTTCGGTATCGGTGTCTGGAAAGAAACTGTGTGTCTTGTCTCTAAACAGCATTGGGAATAGTCAGTCAGTACGCTGTCATATTGATTAGATTTGTTTCCTGTAAAGAGAGTTGTAAAGGCATTTCCAGAGTCAGACATTAGCTCATCGATCACGCAGGCGCATCACGTCGGCCATGTCGGTACTCCGTGTGGTCAGGGAGCACGAGGCCGTCTCTCCCTTGCAGTGCCAGTAGAGGGAGCTGGTGAGGTGGTGGGCGCTGATGCGCCGCCCGCTGGTCTGTGTGGCTGTCTGGCTGACGTCTCTGTCTCCTCCTCTCTTCCGGCAGTTCATGGCATCAAGTGGACTTGCAGCAACGGGAACAGCAGCACCGGCTTCTCGGCTGAGCAGCTGGTGCAGCAGATCCTGGACAGCCACCAGACCAAGCCACCTCCCCGGACTCACAACTGCCTCTGCACGGGGACGCTGGGTAAGGGAATACCGGGCCGAGAGAAGACAGGGATTGCAAAGATTTATACTGGGCTTATCAGAGAAATTATGCAACATTTTAAGATAGTGTAATAAGAAGATGATCTTATTCCATTTTAACCAAGTAGATCGAAGTAAAGAACGGGTGAAGGATTAAAACTACATTTGGATGCAGACAGAAGGTATTTTATTGGTGTCTGAAGGGATTCCTGAGGTGAATGCATGGGAGGGTCTTTTCTCTGTGCATGCTGAATCCACCCTTTCAGCACTGAATTTCCTAGAAGTTACATCATAATTGCCATCCTGCGTTTAAATAAACGTCACGAAGAAGAAAACGTGTTACTTTTATTTTCAAAGAAATATGTTCAGACGCGCTTTGTTTTATCTGTTTGACATATGGAGTGTAGAATAATTTTCAAGAAATCCCTGATGATTCATGTAAAATAAATATGTTTTAATACGAGCTCATCTCTTTTATAACTTGGACTTAAATGAAGCTTATTAATAAATTTGTTCAAGTCATGAAATCGTTAAATGCACCATTTTAACAGGATGTAAAATGCAAATCGAGGTTCAGGGTTATTTTATGTAAAAGGTGTACAATATTGAATTTCATGCATAATAAATAGTGCGATCTTAAATCCTCTATTTAAATTTTATCGTATTTGTTGCGATGTTCCAGAATGCAACCTGAATGTAGTTTTGTGCCTGTGCAATACACATATTTGTCACTAGATGGTAGCCTTGTTGTGCATATGAAATTATTCCTCTCGTTCTAGTGCGAGGAGGGAAAATATATTATGTTGTCTAATATATATGCTCTATAGGTGAGAATTATGCGCTGCTAAAATAAAATTATATTACAATTTATATCTAAATTGACTTGAGTTTTCTTCACGTTTTATCATTCAGCAACACAGCGAAAAGATGGCTTATGCAGCACCATTTCTGGATATAAATAGGCTAAGTAGTCGCTTAGGGCCCCTATGAGACGAGAAATCCACATAACAATCCAGGATATATTATGTAGAATAGCGCTTCAAGCCCTCGAAGATTCAGAGTCCAGCCCTGGTGTATGTATTGTTACATAAAACAAAAAAAAACCCTCACGCACATTCTTACGACTGCGTCTGTTCCTGTGTGCTCCAAATGTCCACAGGTGCCGGCAGCAGTCTGCATCACAAGTGTAACAGTGCCAAGCACCGCATCATCTCCCCGAAGGTCGATCCGCGCTCTGGAGGTGCTTACAGCAGCACTCACTCCGAAGTCCAGAACAGTGATGTGTCTGAGGGCAAGACCGAGCACACCCATGGAACCGGCAAAAATGGCAGGGCAACAGGTGATGGGCCAGGTGGATCGACAGCCCGAGAAAAGAGGAACAGCAAAGGACCAAAACCGGCTTTACTTCATCAGAATAGTATGGAGGTGTCCTCCACCAACCAGGTTGAGGTACCAGACACCACCCAGAGCTCTCCTGTCTCCATTAGCAGTGGGCTAAACTCCGATCCAGACATGGCCGACAGCCCAGTGGTGACAGGTATGAGCCATGTGGCCTCCGTCATGAGCAGCCTCTCCCAGTCCGCCACTGTCTTCATGTCAGAAGTCACCGGTGATCCCGTCTACAGCATGTCTCCCACTGGAGATCCCAGTGCTCATCTCTTAGGTACTGACACAGCCTCAAGCAGCTTGGTGCTGGCGGTCGCTGCTGACAGTCACAAATTTGCTTTTCCTGGGGCTGTGGGTGTGGGTTTAGGAGATGTAGGGTCAACAGAAAGGTTGGCTATGCTTTCTGCAGCAAGCATGTCAGAAGAGCTTGTACTCTCGAGCAGCCTAGAGTCTGGGAGCATCAAGCTGCCTGAAACCACCGTGAACTTTGACCCAGACTGCTTCCTCAACAACCCCAAGCAGGGCCAGACATATGGAGGAAATGGGCTGAAGACAGAGGTCAGCAATGCCAGTAGTTGCAGCAATGGAGGAGTCCGCTGTTCGCCTCCTCTCACCGACAATGGTTATGGCTTCAACGCCTCGCTGGTCAAGAATATAAAGACAGAAGACACATCATTTGAGCAGCAGCTGGCCAAAGAAAGTGGTTACCAGGTGGGAGATGTGGCCAGTGGTGCAGGTAGCATGTCCAGTTCCTCAGGCAGTGGCTCAACCCAGAGTTCCTTAGCTCTGACCCCAACTAGCTCATTGCTCCCATCTGGTGGCGGCCTGAGCCCTAGTACCACACTGGAGCAGATGGATTTTAGTGCCATCGATGCCAAGCAAGACTACTCTTCTACCATGATGTCTGCTGCCAACTATGGTCAAGCTATATCCAGCCCTCAGCTGGCTCACCAGAGCCACTCTCCCAGCTTCTTCCTGCAGGGCTCACCTCAGTCCACCCAGACACAATCCCACCAGAACACTAGCACTTCTGTTCAGAACTCGCACGACTCAAATGCTTTCATGGGTTTGTCTGTAGTCAAGAGTGATTCAACAGGCACCAATGGGCATCACCACCACCATTCTCATCAAGGCCAGCACACTGCATCCAATTGCAATGGCAGCTCTCCAACTGAGAGAAATGGGCAAGGTGGCAGTCTGCAACTTCTGCAGTACCAAAACCGCTTCGCAGGTGCCAGCAAAGAACACGAGGATGTTGGAAGTCTGGAACAACCAGCCAACTCAGAAGGACGGGACACAGGTGGGCAAGAAAAGGAGACAGAAGATCTGCTGAAGGCAGGGGATCACCTGCAGCACTGTGTGGGAAATGGGGCAGACGGCAGTGGCGCTACAGAGCACTACCTCCAACAACCAGAGAGCACCAACATAGGAGCAGGAGGAGCTGGAGGAACAGGTACAGGTACTAATAGTGGAAGTCTGTGTAACGGCACTGATGGCAACAGGTCAACTGGCAGTCCAAATCAGCAGCTCCAGCCTCTCCTACAGGGAGCAGGACTTGTCCAGGGGCTCTTTAACAACATGGCAGCCCACCAAGCTCTGGCCACAAGTGGAGCCAATGGAGGAGGATCCATGGAGATCAGTCTCGATCACTTTGATGTCTCATTTGGGAATCAGTTTTCAGACCTCATCAACGATTTCATTTCAGTAGAAGGAGGAAACAGCGCTGCAATCGGGGGACAAACAGGCAACACACTCTACAGCCATCAGATAGTGGCCCACTCAGGCACAGAAGGGCAAGTGTCATCTGGATCAACCACCCAACAGGTTACTGAAGAAGGATCCACCCATGGACCTGCAGGGTACAACTCTGCAGAACTCTGCCTCCAGCCCTGTTGCAGCCCCCAGTCGGCCCAGACCGGGGGACTTGGAACAGACACTGGGCAGCTGGCATACATGCAAGTAGAGGAAGTAGTGTCTGCTGCTGTGGCTCATGGGACCATGGGGATACTTCAGAACACAGGGAGACTGTTTGTGGTGACAGACTACTCACCAGAGTGGTCTTACCCAGAGGTGAGTAAGTCACTGTGTCTGTTAGGTTTGTTGTTTGTTTGTAGTGCTCGTGACATTGGGGGGGACATTGCCAACTCACAGCTCCAGAGTCCGGAGCTTGGGTTATTCACTGTACAGAATTTCACATGTTCTTCCTGTAGGTGGTAAAAGAGAGCAACTGGACTTGCTTGAAGATTCTTGAAGATGTTTCACCTCTCATCCGAAAGGCTTC
>JAPEIY010000020.1:11725391-11735641 GCA_026122135.1 Cathorops aguadulce | reverse complement strand
ATTTTGTCTATTTTGTGTTTATCCCTGAATAAACAGGTCAGTTTCTCGTTACCAACCATTGTGTATTATTCAAACTCACCTAATTCAGCTGGCTAGTTGTTATCAAGAGTAAAACCCTTTTCAACATGAGTCTGACAACTAAGTAAGTAGGCTAAATAACTTTAAACTTTAATACATGCTCGAATAGGCCGGTATCGGTATCGGCCGGTATAGGATCAGAAGTGCAAATACAATATCGGTATCGGATCGGAAGTGCAAAAAGCTGGATTGGGACATCCCTACCCAGAACACTGAGAGCGTAGAGTGCTTTTAAACAGGAATTTTATCATAGGCTAATAACTTACAGCCGAGGGTGCTCCTTATCTGTGCAGTTTATTAGGTTTACAGAGAGATAAAAAAAGAAGGCAGAAATCAAAATTCAGTAGTTTTTATTTTAAACTTACAGAATATTTTAGGTTATATATATTTTTTTCTATTTTAGTGGAAATATCATAGTCATTATGTAACACTGCATGTATACTTGACACTTTCTTTTCACAAAGAAAATATTATTTTTAATATACTCAGTCATTTGTGTATTAAGTTGTTCAGTGTTTTCTCTCCACACAGGTGAGACGTTACCACCCACTGTTCGCCCTGTCCAAGTAAAGGACGTGGCTGAGCGCTACCATCAAACCAACTGTTTACAGGGCAATGGGGATAGCTACACTGGAACACTCTCAGTGACTCTGCATGGACACACCTGCCTGGATTGGAACCTTCCCAAAGTGAAAGCTTTGAGTGTGGGTAAGGATTTGAACCCTGAGGTTACTCTATTGAAAAACTACTGCAGGAACCCAGACGGAGATTTGGAGGGACCATGGTGCTTTGTGAAAGCTGCGGAAAATCTTACTGTAGACTACTGTGATTTGGAGCTCTGTGGTGAGTTTAGCCCCAAAATATTATATTTTATTAGTTTAAAAGATCTTGTGATCATTTACTAATTATTCTGTGGACCCAATTGCAAATTAGTGTTCTTATACAGGCGTGCAAAGGTAACATTTGTCTTTTTGTCTTTCAGATGCTCCTCTGGATGGGGTGATAGAAGACATAAATAGTGTTCGACAAAGAACTGTTGCAGCCAAAAGAAACACTTTCTTTAACCCTAAGAGCTTTGGCCATGGAGAATTGGGTAAGATCAGCAGATGCAGAGCCAGTGTACTTGTTCTTCACTCGCATGCTTCACCACAGACTAACCATACCGAGACCTTCCAACAAAGTCACTATATAAAGCATGATGCAGTATTTCCATATTTCCCTTAAACTTTTTGGGGTGGGTTGGTGCTGATTCTGAATAACAAGGATTATTGGAGGTTATTTGAGGTTTATAAGTTATAGTTACATATGTAATAAGTTTCATTACATTATATTACAGGCATTTAGCAGATGCTCTTATCCAGAACAACGTACAACATACCCGAAGCAGTTGGGGGTTGGGTACCTTGCTCAAGGCACTTCAGCCATTCCTGCTGGTCAAGGGAATCCAACTGGTGACCCTTTGGTCCCAAAGCTATTTCTCTAACCATTAGGCCATGGCTTCCCCATGCTCTGTTTTGCCCCTCCTAACTGCCAGGTGCAGTGAGAATCATCTGGATGATGTATGTAATGCAAAATATGGATAAAGGTGCACAGTGACACCCAGGTAGCAGACTTCTTGGAGAGGCATGCCTCTAAGTAATGCCCATGAGAAGGACTCACTCATTGAGTGGCATATCAACGTTGCTTTTTCCAACTCTTTCCCTGAAAAGACAGTTTTGAGAAACATCCATTTCAGTTTGGCATCTTGCATAGGCTCGTGGACTGGCCCTAAGGGATTCCAGCTCTCCAGCTCTTGGATAATCATGAAGGATATAGGCATCTTTCCACTTTCAGAAAGTTGTTCTGAAGTTTGGAAGGTCAGAAAAGCTTCCAACTCTGGGCATACAAGGCCCATGTACTTGGGAAGTGTGTTCAGGAGTGTTTCCTATACTGTTAGACTCCAGTCCTTGGTTGGCGAGTCTAGCATTTCACTAGAAAATGGACAATGTATAAAACATGCACTTATTAAAGCAGAAGGGACGAGACACTGCTTATCGCCAGCTTTGGAGGACAGTTTAACTGTAGTCTACATGTGCTACAAGGCGAAAAGTTGCAGTTACACAGTATACTCTCAAAGTGACATACTGTACAGTTACACAGGTAACTGCTATTTTCTCTTAACTTCTGCACCTCTATCCTTATTTATTGATGTTCACAAGGCATGTCCATACACCATTTCACTCAAATGGTTGTTACTTACCTCTAGATATGAACACAGTTATTTTTTTGTGACTAGAGAATTAAAAACAAACAAACACATGAATCCCAATAAATGTAGAGTGATTTTTACTGGCAATAAAACACACAGGTAGATGTTTGCCTATTAAGGCATTGCTGCCTGACGCACCTCCTCCAGTGCCTTTGGGTTGGCTTGCTGCAGGGTCATCAGCCGGGTACCACCATTCCTTGACGTTTCGCCCCTTTGAACCCGGACCGTCTCCTGGTGCCGGGGCAGCGACCGGGACGTCTCCCAGTCACCCCCTGCAGCCTACCCTTGAGCTAGGTGGTGCCCCAGTGTATATCTCTCCTCTTTAGCCACAGCCAAAAGTTACTCCTCTCTGCCTTCTCTGCCAGGTCTTTAATTGCCTTCCAGAGGCCCACCCCACACACACCCAAATCCCTCAGGAAATAGATGGCTGATGTCCCCACAAAGCCACGGCAGCCAACCTCCACCAAGTGAATAGTGGTCCTCCATCCCGCCTCCCTGCACTCTTCTGCAAGGTCAGAGTATTTAAGCCTCTTCCACTCCCATGCAGCCTCCACATCTGCTTCCCATGGGATGGTTAGTTCAATGAGGAAAACTGTCTTAATGCTGCTGGACCACAGCACAATGTCTGGATGCAGGCTTGTGCTAGTGATCTCAGCAGGGAACTGAAGCTTCCTGCCCAGGTTGACTCTTGTATTACAGTGCTGGGTCACAAAAGGTGATATCCATGGAAGCCTCTGAGGAGCTCGCGGAGCAGCATTTGCACCTGCCTCCCCTTCTTGAACGAACCCAATGTACCGGACTGCTGGTGGAGGGTGCCCTCTGCTTGCTTCCTGCCTCTGTCCCTCTAAGACCTCTGCCAGCTTTCCCAGGACCTGGTCATGCCGCCATCTGTAATGGCCTTGGGAGAGTGTGGTCTTGCAGCCTGACAAGACGTGGTGAAGGCTTGCACTCCTGGTGTTACATAAAGGGCAACAATCATCCTTGCCCAACCACAGTTCTAGATTCCGTGGGCAGGGGAGAGAGTCGTACGTGGCTCTTACCAGAAAATTAAGCCTTGCCTCCGGGATCTTCCAAAGATCGGCCACGCTGATGGTTTTACCAACCACACCCTCCCACGTCGTCCATTCCCCCTGGTGTCCCTGAGCAATGGCCTTGATCCTGAGATGCACGCTCTCCATGTTTGTCACCTTTGCCACAACCAGCTCCTTCCTCTCTTTCCTGGTTGCCTTTGACCAGAACTTTGGGACTTCTCCATATCCAAGGCCAGCTCTTCCTACCTGCACTCGGCTGATGATTTCTTTGTGCTGCATCCTGCTTATTGTCTTGCTGACTTCAGTCTGGGCTTCCCACTTACGGCCAGTATGGATCTGGACATTGGTGGCCTTCACAGCCTGGTCGGTGGACTCCTTCATCTTCAGCACCAACCTAGTCTTCTCCTGCATGTAGCCCAGAGTAATCGACTGCAAGGGCAGCTGGAGGATGTTTCTTCCAAAGAGACCAGTCTCCGACAGGCATTGCGGCAGATCCAGCCATTTCCGGATAAACATGTTAGTTTTCCCATCCAACTTGCTTACTGTGGATACTGGGATCTTGCATAGCTTTAGTGGCCACATGTTGTACAGTGTGGTTTGGTAACATCAGGCCTTGAGTTTTCCTGGGAGCTGGCATTGATCAATTCTTGAGAGGCCGTCTGTTAATTGCTTCATCACGGTTTTCCCTGCTTGCTTGTCCGAGAGCTCTGCTTTATAATGTCTCCCCAGGCTTTTGATGGAATAGTCAGTAAGCAGGGGGATCATCTCCCCACCGATGGAAAAGATGGTACGGTCGTTTATTACCCCCTTTTGCAGAGAGAGGCTTCAGGATTTGGCAGGTTTGATTTTCATTCTGGCCCAGGACATCAGCTCATCCACTCTCTTCAGCAGCCTTGATGTACATGGTGCTGTTGGCAGAAGGCTGGTGATGTCATCCATAAAGGCTCTCAAGGGAGGAAGTTTCTGGCCTGATGGCAGTCTGATTCCTCCTACCATCTGCCTTGTCCCAATGAGAATTACCTCAAACGCAGCCACAAAGAGGATGGGAGATACTGAACACCCCATTGCGATGCCTGCTTGCTGCTGATGCCTGCTTGCTGCTGCTGCTGCCACCCGGTTGTAAAATCCTGTAAGGAGAAGGCCACCTGCAGATTGTTGAAGTAGCTTTTAATGATGGTCCTTATGCTGTCTGGCATGTGGAAAAACTCAGTGGCATAGTCAATGAGCTGATGGGGCACTGAGCCATGTGCATTTGCTACATCAAGCCACACAACATGCAGGTCAGCTCTTTTGCGCTTAGCCTGTTGGATCTGCTCCCAGATTACCGAGGAGTGCTCCATGCACCCTGGGTAGCCGAGGATGCCTGCCTTCTGGCAGCTGGTGTTAACGTATCCATTCTTGAGCAGGTAGTTGATCATTCTTCATGCTAAGATGGAAAAAAAGATCTTTCCTTCGACGTTAAGCAAAGCGATGCTCTGGAATTGGCCAATGACTCTTGAGTCCTTCTCCTTGGGGATGAAGACTGCATGGGCTCTCTACCATGCCTCAGGGATGGTCATCTTTTTCCATGTAGCTCGCATAAGACTCCACAACTGTTTCAGCAGTGTCGGGCACTTCTTGAACAGTTTATAGGGTACCCCATTGGAACCTGGGGTGATGCAAATCTAGCCTTTCTCACAACCTCTTGGACCTCACTCAGCTTTGGGGGTAGGACGTTGAACTTGCACATTGGTGGGTCTGGACGAGGCAGATAGCCTGGTGGGTCTAAGGGCTCATTCCTCACTGGATTGCTATATTGCCTCCTGATGTACTCCTCTAACTCCTCTCTAGAGACCTCCAATGTCCCCGACTTTGGCTCCTCCAACAGCTGCCTGGCAAACTTGAAGGGGTTCTTGAAGAAGTTGGCTCTCTCTTCTCTTTCGCCTCCTTTGGATGCGCTTTGCCCTCTGCAGGTGGGCTAGCCTCTGTCTGATTTCATTCCATAGGCCTTTTAGACCCTCTCTCTCAGCCTGGTCTGCCTTCCTCCAACACTTGGGGAGTTGCCACCGCTGCTGGATTAGCTGTTCAATCAATCTCACTTGTCTCCCCTTCTGCCTTGGTATAGTGGACTTCTTGCTGGTAATTGCTCCAAACCTGTCCTTGCATTCCTTTTTTTCCCCCAATATATTTATTGGTCTTTTACATTGCACAACAATTCACAAATAGAACATTCACACACTCACACCCCACACACATACCTAAACTTGCAAGTTCCACATACCAATGTACAATTTAGCTTATAAATATATACATATACAATTTGCAATCAAATACTCCAATGTAATAAGGATCCCATTTTAAAACAAAGACATACATAATGACTCAAAATAAATAAAAATTACACCTCAGATTCTATAATGCTCATATACGGTTCCCAGAGATGAAGAAACTCTTTCTGTTTTCCCTTAACAATATATGTTAGTCTTTCTAGACCAAGGCACTCTGAAAGTTCCTTTACCCACTGTTTCATTGAAGGAGCCTCTACACTCTTCCAATTGAGTGCAATCACCCTCCTGGCTTGTAGAAGTCCAAAGTCCAGCAGTTTAGTCTGTCTCTGCATTTGTATAAAGTTCAATGGATAGATTCCAAGTACACATAACTTAGCGTTCAGTGGTATGTTAAGATGAAAGACCTCTGACAGACAATTTATAACATCTTTCCAGAACTTCTGAATCAATGGACATTCCCATAAACAATGAAAAAGGGTTCCCTTGTTATCTATACATTTAGTACAGGTGTCTGGAATGTTACCAGACATATGATTAAGTTTGACAGGGGTCATATATGTCCTCATTAACCATTTATATTGGAGGAGTTTAGACCTTGTATTTATTGTCTGTATTTGTGCCTTTAAACAGGCTGCATTCCAATCCATTTCAGTTATGTCTTCTTGTATGTCATCTCTCCAGGCATTTAACCTGTCCATTGCAGATTCTTTAGATGTAGATATAAGCAAATTATAGTAAACAGAAAGTAAGTGTTTCCTTCCCATACGCCCAAGGGAGATCTCTTCTATTTTTGATAATGGCGGGACGCGCATAATCTGCCTGGATCTAGATGAGATGAAATTTTTCAACTGTAGATATTTATAAAAATGCTTTGAAGGGATTTGATATTTTTCACATAACTGTCTGAAGGTAAGTAACACTCCATCCATATACAAATCTATCACTCTCTGGATACCTTTTGCATGCCATAATTTAAATCCCCCATCTTTTTTACCAGGAATGAATTGTTCATTACCCCAGATTGGGGTAAATTGAGAGAGTACTGGGGAGTCTCCCATGTGTTTGTGTGCAGCATGCCACACTAAAATTGTGTTTTTCAGGAAGGGATTTTTTGTTTGTTTTTTAAGTCTTTTTTCATCTGAGGAGTATATATAACTATGTAAGGACAAGTCTGGAACTGATTCTTGTTCAATGCTTACCCAAGATGGCGGTGAAGTACAAAAATAATGTGCAGCTGATGTTAACTGGGCCGCCATATAGTACCACCTGAGATTTGGAAACTGAAGCCCCCCTCTCTCATATGGTTGATACAGTAATTTTAGGCGAAGCCTCGCCTTCCTGTTGTTCCAGATAAACTGATTGAACAACTTATTTAAATTATCATAAAATGATGTTGGTAATGGTAAAGGAAGTGTTTGAAAAAGGTACAGGAATTTAGGTAAAATTGACATTTTTATAACATTAATTCGTCCCATCATAGATATAGGCAAACCAGACCATTGGTTTAATAATTGGGTGACTTGATCTATCAAGGGGTCGTAGTTTGATGAGACTATTTTATTGAGATTTGGAGTAATTTTAACACCTAAATATTTGAAACCTTCAGTAGTTGTTGTAAAAGGTGTTGTTACTGTGGGGTTCTCCCTCTCCTCCTCATTAAGAAACATTAATACAGATTTAGAATTATTAATTTCGTACCCAGAAAATTTTCCAAAGTCTTCTAATAATCTTGTCAGGTTTAATATGCTCTTGTTTAAATCTGTCAAAAAAAATATAATGTCATCTGCAAATAAAGAGATTAGATGGTCTCTTTTACCAATTCTTATGCCTGATATACCTTCATGTGTTCTCACCGCTACAGCTAGAGGTTCTATTGCTAATGTAAAAAGTAGTGGTGATAAAGGACAGCCCTGTCTTGTTGATCGCTGTAGGCTGAAGGGTTTTGAAACATTATCATTAGTTAGAATTTGTGCTGTAGGATTTGAATATAGTAGTCGAATCCATTGGAGAAATGGCTCACCCAATCCATATCTTGGAAGTAATTCTAGGAGATAGTTCCATTCTATTCTATCAAATGCTTGGCGTGCATCTAGAGATAACAATGCAGTGTCTTTAGTGTTATGTTTCTCATACAATATATTTAGGACCCGCCTGATATTATGATATCCCTGTCCATTTCTAACAAAACCTTGTTGGTCATTGGTTATTAATTTAGGTAAGTATTTGTCTAGCCTCCTAGCAAGAACCTTACATAATATCTTAGTGTCACAATTCATGAGACTAATTCCCCTGTAGGAGGAACATTCAGTTGGGGGTTTGTTTGGTTTTAATATAAGAGTTATAGTAGCTATTCTCAATGAGTCTGGCAACATTCCCAACTCATATGATTCATTATACATGTCTAGAAGAGGCTGGACTAATTTACTTTTAAATTCTTTATAAAATTCTATCGGCAACCCATCTGGTCCGGGTGCTTTACCACTATTCATGTCACCTATAGCCTCCAAAAGTTCCTCTATTGTTAGTGGACTATCCAGCATTGTTTTATCCTCCTCTGATAATGTCTGTAACTTTAATTGATCCAGAAAAGTGTTCTGAGCTGCTTCATTTCCATTATAATTTGATTTGTACAGAAGCTTGTAAAATTCTCTAAAGTTATCATTTATCTCTGTGGGGTCAATAGTTAAGTTACCGCTTTTTGACTTAATACTATGAATAGTTCTGTCAGCTTGTATTTTCTTAAGTCGCCAGGCCAGCAATTTACCTGCTTTTTCTCCTTGATCATAATATGCTTGTTTAGTCCACATTAAATTCCTAGCCACTCTTTCAGTTGTCAGCTTATCATATTTAGCTCTCATAATATTTAGGTTTTGTAGCTTTTTAGGATCTTTGTCATGATAGAACTCACTCTCTATTTTTTTTATCTGTTTTTCTAATAACTGTATTTCTTGTCTGTATTGCTTATTTTTGTTACTAGTGTAGCTTATAATTTCTCCCCTTATGTAGACTTTGAAGGCTTCCCATCTAATACTAGCTGTGGTTTCATCCCTATTTAATTCAAAATACATGTGTATAGAGTTTTCCATAAATTGGATAAAGTTTGGATCCTTCATCAAAAATGATTGTAATCTCCATCTTTTTGGACAATACCCAATCTTTCCCAATATGACTTCCATAGACACTGCTGCATGATCACTTATAACAATGCTGTTATACCAGCATTTTTTAACCTGAGGCTGTAACTCCATAGATATTAAGAAATAATCAATTCGTGAGTGACTTTTATATGAGCTAGAGTAACATGAATATTCACGGTTATTAGGGTTTCCAACCCTCCAGATGTCATATAATCTAAGATCTTGTATATAATTATGTAATATTTTTCTGGTTCTTGAATGGGTGTTGTCAGTTTGAGTAGATCTATCTAAAACTGGGTCTAGGGTACAATTAAAGTCTCCTCCTATGATGTATAGGCCTTCCAGAGTAGACGCAGTTAAGAATAGATTTTCAAAAAAGGACGGGTCATCATCATTGGGACCATATATATTAATAAGGTTTAGTTTTTGTGACATGATACTGACTTGTACTATAATGTATCTCCCATTTGGATCTCTGATGAGTTTTATTGTCTGGAATGGTATCGATTTGTGTATAAGAGTAATAACCCCTCTAGCCTGACTATTGAGTGAAGCATGAAACACTTGACCTGGCCATCTTTTGGTTAGTCTTTGTATATCTGTTGTGGTCAGATGTGATTCTTGTATGAAGACAATCTTAGATTTTAGGTCCTTTATCCTGTTTAATACCTGTTTTAATTTAGTTATTTTCCTCAATCCCCTAACATTCCAACTCGTAATATTAGCTATTAAACTATTTTCCTGTTTAGTCCTCTCCATACAGAATTACCGCTACTTTCAAATATGCCTACATCTGGGATACTAGTACTGAAAATAAAAGAAAGAGTAAAATAACAAAAAGGGAAAAACCCTATTAAAAAGATGCAAGTTTACACACACATTCAAACACTCATACACACCAAACACTGAACCCAAAATAACCAACCCCTTACTGAACATTGGCATTTCCATTATAAAATGCCCACCCCTCCCCCAGATTCAAAGTGGATTTGGAGAACACTGATCTACAGTTTGAAGATCAACTAACCAGCGTGAACAACACACAGCACTCCAACAATATATCCAACAACCGTGTTAAGTTTACATAATAATTACAGTAACCCTTATCAAAAATGTCACTTATTTTAAAACTAGCTTTCAACATGTAGCCCAAAAAGTTAAAATTAGCCTAACTGAATTGTAGCCTTTGAACAACACATTAGCCTATAATATAGGCCAATTAAAAAAAAGAGAGAGAAAGAAAACTCTATATTTCGAGTGTAGCCTCCTCATAATTTCTTTAAACCTGCATTTGCCAGAAATTCTAAACATCACCTGCTTTGAGTCATTGTGTAGTCCTAGGCTACATCCAAGTGTCTGCCTGTTTCCACCAGTCCAGCCAAACATGTCTCTCACGACTCACTCACATGGCTCCTCTCCTGTTGCTGCTGCTTGTGTTGGTATGGTTTTATAAAATTCTTCGGCTTCCTGTGGTGTCGAGAAGACATGT
>JAPEIY010000020.1:11650678-11660762 GCA_026122135.1 Cathorops aguadulce | reverse complement strand
AGGACATTCTGCATAATAAGAAAATGTATTTTAAAGTACATTTTTATGTGCATTTATACATATAATTTTCTAGGGACGAAAATGGCACAGATTCGGTGGAATGGCTCACATACATCTTGCCTTACCTGATTCAGATCAGAGAAGGCCAGGCCAAGGTTCTCTCCATTGCGGTAGAATATTAATGTTCCTGTGTTGCAGTCCAGCAGAACCCCAATGACCGTGTTTATCTCATAGAATTGTTCTGTGTATTTCTTACCATTATGGCAGAGAACGCCTTTCTATGGCAAACCCCAACTTTTAGCATTCATACAAACAACACACATACAGCCAAACAACACACACATTCAGTCTTAATATGAGGTTCCCCACTGTTCCCAATGAAATGCACACACCGCATGTCCCCTGACTATAGTTCTCACCTATAAGGTTGATAAATTGATATCATGCATTCAGAGGTGCATTCTGGGTACCAACTCCCACCATCACAAAGGTGCCATATGGAGGTTCTAGAAACTCGGATCTCCCCATGAGTAAAACCTGTTTATATATATTCCTAAGCAAAGTAAAACAATTTTGCAATGAGTTTGATTACAGCAGACAGGATGTACAATCATTTAAGTGAAGGCCCAATGATTTAAGGGATCAATGACTTTCCCCATTTGCCTCTCTAGGACACTAAAGACATACTGTCCCTGGTGTGAGTTATGAGTATTGCTTCATATTCTAACCTGTTCAGGTGTGATGATGGAGCAGGGGACCTTTATTTCCTTGAACAGCTGCAGTGCCTTTACTCTCCAGCAGTGGACTGATGTGGAAATAGACAGCCTGGCCACATCGTGACACACGTGCATCTGGAGACTTAGAAACCATGTCCCATTTCCAGCTCTGCCGTATATGACCTCTTGGGACAAGCATTGTCTACTAAAAACTGTTTATGCAAGTCCACCACAAAGGACACAAATGTATTGGAAGCTCAAGTTTAAATTCAACACAGTAAGAGCTCAATAAAAGATATTAAACAAGTGCATTTGGCCCTGAATATCTAGTACAGGGAAATAACTAAAAGAGAAATAAAAAAGAGGGGAATGGAGGTATTTGGAATGGCTAACAGATCAAGCTTTCTAATGTTTAATTCCTACTGATTCTGACAGGGAATCTGTCTTAGGCTAAACCTCAGTATCAAACCTCCCCTTTATCTTCAAGATCCTAGCAAAATTTGTTGCACAGCATTAATGCTCATATCTAGATCAGAATAACATCCATGAAATGCATCAATCAGGATTTACACCATCATAGCACAGAGACAGCACTGGTTAAAGTAGTAAATGACCTACTGTTGGCCTTTGATCAGAGTTGAGTTGTCTCTCCTTGCTTGTGTTCCTTGACCTTAGTGCAGCATTTGATACCACTGATCAAACCATTCTCCTTGATGGACTAGAAAATGTAACGGGAGTTTGGTGATTTTTCTATGCATATCAAGGTAAAAGTGGGGTATTCCACAAGGTTCTGTCTTAAGCCCACTGCTTATATAAAGCCCACTCTTTATATGTTACCTCTGGGTAAGTGTGGCGTTAGCTTCCACTGTTATGCTGATGACACACAGTTGTATGTTTCTGCAAAGCCAGACGAGAGACATCAGCTTCATAAAATTGAGGAATGTGTAAAGGACATTAGACAGTGGATGCTTCTTAATTTCCTTCTACTTAACTCTGACAAGACAAAAGTACTTGGACCACATGCAACTAGATGTAGGTTTTCTGATTACACAGTAACTTTGTATGGCATGTCAGTTTCTTCATGTACAACAGTTAAAGACCTCGGGGTAATCATTGATTCCAGTCTTTCATATCGATGACATTACAAGAATAGCTTTCTTTCATCTCAGAAATATTGCTAAGATAAGAAATATATAATTACATGATGCAGAAAAGCTAGTTCATGTTTTTGTTACCTCTAGGTTGGATTATTGTAATGCCTTACTGTCTGGATGTTTCAATAAGTGCATAAATAAGCTCTAGTTAGTTCAAAATGCAGCAGCAAGAGTCCTTACTTGAACTCGAAGATATGACCACTTCACCCGTCTTATCCACACCACATTGGCTCTCAATCAAAAGTCGCACTGATTATAAAATACTACAATTGACCTATAAAGCACTGAATGGTCTTGCGCCACAATACCTGGGTGAACTTCTGGTCCTTTATGACCCACCATGCCTACTTAGATCAAAAGGTTGCTCTGTGGACTTGATAAAACACAGTGGACCAACACCAGCAGATAACATGGCACACCAAACCATCACAGATTTTCATCAGTTTGTTTACTTATATTTTATGATCGTTTATTTTGAGAGCCATATGTGTTTTATCACATTTTTATATTCTATGTAACTCTCGTTAAAGTTGTTCTGATTCTGATAGACTGCAGAAACTTCACACTGGACTTCAAACACCATAGATTCTTTGCCTCTCCACTCTTCCTCCAGACTATATGACCTCGATTTCTAAATGAAATGCAAAATTTACTTTCATCTGAATAAAGGACTTTGGACCACTGAGCAACAGTCCAGTTCTTTCTCTCCTTAGCCCAAGTAAGACACTTCTGATGTTGTCTCTGGTTCAGAAGTGGCTTGACATTAGGAATGCCACAGTTGTAACCCCTTTCCTGAAGATGTGTGTGTATGTGGTGGCCCGACACCAGCCTCAGTCCACTCCTTGTGAAGCTCTCAAGTTTCCAGTCAAGTTTATTTGTATAGCACTTTTAACAACATTGTTGCAAAGCAGCTTTAGAGAAAATTAAAGACTTTAAATATGAGCTAATTTTATCCCTAATTTAAAAGCTCTCCCAAGTTCTTGAATGGACTTTTCTTGACAATTCTGTCAAGGCAGCGGTCATCCCTGATACTTGTGCACCTTTTCCAGCCAGCCTTTTCAGTAATGACCTGTGGTTTGGAGGGTGTTGAGTGTCCTCTGGACAACTGTCAAGTCAGCAGTCTTCTCCATGATTATGGTTGCATGTACTAAACTAGACCAAGAGGTACACAGTATTTTGTGTTTTACTCAAACATGAAATATTATTATATTTGGGATGCTGGATTTCTGATTTTGATGAGCCATAACCCATAATCATCAAAGTAAAAAAAAAAAAAAGCCTTGAAATATTTCACTTTGCATGTAATGAATATAGAATATTTGAAAGTTTACCTTTTTTGAATTAATTTGTGAATTTTTTTTTCACAATATTCTAATATTTTGAGATACACTAGTAGTGAAGGTTACATCAGGGGCAGAGCCTTTTCTTACAAAGCCCTACAGTTATTGAACAGCCTTCCAAGTAGTGTTTGGGACTCGGACACAGTCTCAGTGTTTAAGTCTAGGCTGAAAACATATCTTTTTAGCCTTTTGTTAAGTGTGTTTTTATTTTTATTCAGTAAAGGAGTAGATCTGGAGGCATCGAGTGATTTAGTAACACCCATCCCCCACTCGGGTTTGTTGACAATGCTGGCTGGCTGCTTTATGTCCCAGGGCTCCCTCAGGTCTGTGTTACCTTCTGGCTCTCCCTTTTAGTTATGCTATCATAGTTAGTCTTGCCGGAGTCCCTGCTTGCCCTCAGTGAAAAATGTATACTGTTCTTAACCATTAGATGACACCAAGCATATCTAACAACCTGCATTTCTCTCTCTCTCTTTCCCTCGTTACATGTCGATCCTGAGACACCAATGATGCTGACCTCTTCTGTTCTTTGGACCTGCCTGATCCATCCTGATGCCCTACGTGTGGCTGGAGTCTCAACACATTGCTTCTGTGGAGGATGGCCCCATATGGACAGTCAAAAGACATGCTTAGACTAGAAGATGGCTCTGGACACATGGTTTTGCTACAATTGCTGCAGACTACAACTGCCATGATGGCTTTAGGACTGCAGCTGCCATGATGTTTTGCACTCAAGTCTCCATCAATGAACAATTGATAACTTCAACAAAATAGATTTCTTGCTAAAACTAGAATGAATTTCATGGTTACACAATTGTATTTTGTGACCATATTGGACACACATAAAAGTGAGTTGTTTGTAATCATGCTATCTTTTATCACCCAAATGAGGAAGGGTTCCCTTTTGAGTCTGGTTCCCCTCAATGTTTCTTCCTCATGTCATCTGAGGGAGTTTTTCCTTGCCACCATCACCACCAGCTTGCTCATCAGGAATAAAAAAAAAAAAAAATCTTTATTTTTCTGTAAAGCTGCTTTGCAACAATGTCTGTTGATGACAATTGATGACTTTTTTACACTGCCCAATGTAAACCCTCTAACTATAGTCCCATTTAACTGTGAAATACATTTTATGGACCCACAAATATTAGGCTCAAAATTTAATGGATGCATAAGCCCCCCCCTTATTTTTCTGCTTACAAAATACACTTCATCCAAGTGAACATTACTTACATGCAAACTTGTTTTTGCGTGATTGAGGTTTGAATTAAACACATAATTCAAGTGATCAGTCAAACTACCTAATAACTATAAAAACTTAGTACTAAATATAATACAATACAAACATAATACAAAATAGAAATAATCACAGACCCTGAATGCAGTCAAAATGTTGTGGAAAAAGGTCCACTACATGCTACTTACAATGGTCCACTATTCAGTTCAGTATGAGCAGATGAAGCTTCAAGTTGTTTGTCTCAGGTGGAGTAAGAGAAAAACAGGCATTCAGCATATCTTAACTGAGTCTTGAGTGATTAAAGGTCAACAACCCCGAGTTTCTCACTTATCACAGTAGTGTATGTTGTTTTATCACTAGACTTCATTTACTCATCAGCATCCTAAAGTTGTACAAACGTTTGCACAACTTTATGATAAAATATTTACAGCAACATGACATTTAGTCACAATGAACAAATTAATAATTATTATAAAATCAAACAAACAAGGCAGGTGGCTTGTGTGAATTCTGCAGAACACTGTTTGCTCACACTCTGGCTGCCACTAGACTCTTTGGTTTCCTCTGAACAGCTTTTGAATTCTCAGTTGTAAAATTCTCTCTCCACATTCTTCCTGACATCTGTTCCAACTCTGCCAGATTGCTTGCCTGTTTTTTTTTTTACTGTTTTCTGAACACAAGTATTGTACCTCTGCCAGATGTTTTACACTGCTTTCTGCAAATAAGGTCTGGAGACTAGGAGTGTCATGAAAAAAACCTTTTCAGACTATTTTTCTGTTGATTTTTCCTTATGTTTTTATCAAACATCTTTCTTTTTCCCCCCATTGAGAACCCACAGGGGATGCAAACTTTTGCACTGAATTGTATGTACTTCAAACATGTAATTTTTGTGAAATGCTTGGGAACTTTTTGAAATAAATCAGTTTATTGCACACATGTATATGCCAGGGAACAGAGAGGAAAAACTGAAGCTTGTAAAACACTAGCTGTAAACACAATAACACTACACAGAAGAGTAATGTGAAGTGTTGAACTAGACTATGCCCTCTGGTTTAGAAGTTTTTACATATTATGATCACAATGGATAATTATGATTCTTCACTCAAGAATAAAATTTATACATGCTTCAAGCAAATTCTTAAATATTAAAAATAGCAACAAGGAATTATTCAGGAGAACATCCATGTGGTCAAGAATGTATCAGGAGCAGAGCATAAATGCATAGCATTCTTTTGTATTCTGATGAGGGACTCAAAATGAGGGAATCACTGAAAACTTCAATCTTGAGATCTTTTCTTGTTGTAATTCAAATTCCTAAATACCTTCTTTTTCCTCAGACTAGGTTCAAGTACATGTTTTTTGGTACTCTGACTTTCCAGCCAAGTGTAGATCCAGTAGAGTTCTTAGTGCTCACAGAATTGAACTGCTGTCATGTGCGACAGCTTCTCTGCATCTTCACTTCACACACTGCCTTTGTGTATGTGTGTACGCAATTCATGACCAAGATTTAATAACACTCTTGCCGATACTGCACTACAAGCTTAAGCTGATAATCTTTACATGCTCTATTTAAGGTACTATTTACAATAATTTGTTTTATCAAAGTTCTTGTTTGTCAAAATCTCCTTTTGATATTTTCACACAGAACAGGTTGCACTGTCAATTTGTGCTTTCTGTTCATTAGCATGACAAAGTATACTAGGTTCACATGACACTATAATATCACGCAGTACTGAGTGTTGTATCAGAGCATTTGCACGAGTAAATGAGTACGGTATTGGGTGGATACCTGTTCCCAGGATTGGTATAGATGAATCCCTATTAATGATCTTCGCATAACTGCTCAGAATTAAAGGCTACTCTTCCAGAAAACATTTCCTCTCCAGTGGACAGGTTATTTTTTTTTGTTTGTTTCATCTTAAACATGGTATAAAAGAAGGATTATTGTGATTCAACCACTGAAATCTATGCAGAGCATATCAGATGCATGTGGGCCTCTAGGTCTTGGCAGTGCTCTATACAATTAAATAAAAAGTGTGCACTATATACATCACAATGATCTGGGCCTGCCAAGGTCCCTTCACACCAACCCCACAATTCAAACATAACTGAAGTAATCCAGTGCAAAATGATCTACAATGTTCAGGGTCTGATCTTCTATGGGTTTTCCATTTTGGTTTATCATGAAGCTAAATGAGTTGATAGATACATTTATAAAAATACTAATAGTAGAGAACCTAAATGAACATATTTTAAAGACTACTTTTTTTTTTAAACCATTATCTATTTACCTAAAACCTCTCATATACTCCAGGCCAGAATCATGAATCATGCTCAAGAATATCAGGAAGTCCAGGTGAAAGAAAAAGCTTTAAATATTACAACATATGGCTTAAACATAGACAATAAACAACAGATGAGCAGGAAACTCCAAAGTAATCAGCTATCTAATGTTTTGGCTGAAGCAAAAAAAACTGTCTTAAGAGTAATCAGATTATATTATTATCTACTGTAGTGTGTCCACAAATGCATCAAACTCATCAATGTTCTTCTCGTAGATGGCCAGCTTCTCTGGCAGAGAGTCCTGCAAAATAAACATACTGTCATTGGATAAAGTCTGTAGTGAAACAAGACATTCAGGACACAAGTCTTTTGTTAGCAGTGTCAGGAAATACACAGTTGATAAAGTTGATCCAAAATTATGGTAAGTACTGTGTGTACACAATTATGCAGAGATAAGCTGTAATCAGTCCTAATGTTTTCCTCACCAAGTCTTCAGCCATAGACTGAGTGCTGACATCGATGGAAAGGCTTGTGAGTTGGGGAGGATTCTGAAACTCCCGATAAAAAGTGCCCAGGTCCATCGGTAACAGGTCGTCCTTGGAGAACGCTGGTTTCTGCAAAACACACAAAACTATGTTTTTAAACAAAGTTGATTTTCACAAATTTGATTTCTGGTCTCTCTGTATCTGGTTCTTGTGGGTGGATTGATTTGCTGAGAGTTCAACACCATGAGCAATTGTGGAGTATGAGTTCAGCTCTGTCGAACTCATGGTTCCAAAATGTTATGATACAAAATTTAGTTACAGTAATTTGATAGGAAAAGCGGCGCTCCAAGAGTGCTGATATTTAATATAGCTGCACTGGTACATTTCACTGTCTGCATCACTCCCCATCTGTGTTTGCTAAATAAAAGTCCAACTCTACCAATACACTGAAACCATTAGTATGCTAATTACGGGTTTGAGTCAGTCTGTGTGTTGGCATGGCAACATGCAACACTATCCACCTGTGGCCTCTTTGGGAACTATTTCTATTGACAGAGCAAAGTTAAACATCATATTTGATCATATTGTGTCTCAAATTGTCTCACTTGCTCATGATATTACTTAAATGTCTTTTTGTCTTCCACCCAAAACAAAATGCATTCACACTTGCTACAATTTATAAGCCTCCTGGACGATACATCAACTTCCCTTTAGGTTAGCTCCGTCTTAAAAGGTGTTCACAAACTGTGAATGTATAAATACCAGGGTCTATATTTTTTTTGAAGTATATTTTAAAATACTGAGATTTATAGACTACACCTGGGGTGATATCACCATCAAGGAGAAAGAGACCATAACTGTGTTTAGAATACAGAAAAGGCTTGAAGTCTTGTGTCAATGTTTTTCTACAAGACATATCTGTGTGTACATATTTTTTCTAAACTTACAAAATCGACCATAACAAAGTCATCTTGTGCTTGGCCTCCACTTTGGCTGGAGCTCTGTGAGTGCAGACTGTCTTGTAATGGAGAGGAGGGGGTGGGTGATGCTGGCGGCTGTACCTGAACACACAAAATGCATTCTGTGATCTTGTGATTAAATATCAACATACAGTACAAAAGTACCAAATATTGAGAGACTGATATGCCCATAATGTCATTATTATTGATATTAGCAAATTGGTTTTCTACTCAAGAAGCTCAGCTTCTTAAGTAAGCTGGACATGTCTTATTAGTGTAATAGGGATGGACTCGAATTTAACAACTCTGTTTTCTGTAATGTGAAGGATCAGGCTGATAGAACATAGCCAACATGACATCATACAAAGCTGGCAGAAACAGAATGACCTTAAACCTATTCAGCTGTATACTGGAGTACACTGCACATGACAACCACAAAGACAAGCCATTATATCGCCAGTGTTTTGCTTCAGTCTCTTAAAGTCCATTACTTTTATATGCTACATTCACTGTTGATACGAGTTATCCATCCTAAAGTACCACCAACCTATATGTTTACAAGCATACAGGTTGGCCTGATTTGGCCTATACAACTGCAAACATTTATTTTAAAATATCAAAAAACATCTCATCTCTGTCTTAAATGAAAGTGGTATAGCTGAGACTGGATTATGCCATCTTTCTTGCTCCAGATCGCAAATATGATAGTTGATGAACCAGTAGTGTGTTGTTTAGTTTTAAAACAGTTAGCGGTGATGACTGGCTGCTGATCACATGGCCATGTTTGCATGTGCATTTGTGTGTTTGTTCACATTATGTTTGTACCATGGGGTCATTTTTCTCCAGGTCATAACCTCTGGGAGCGAATGCAGCAAATGGCAGATCCAGACTAGCAGTGGTCACCTACACAATCACAAACCAGGTGGTAAATACAATCTCCCCATGTTATTTATTAATTATTTTGTGCAGCTGTGTACTCACCTGTGTGGTGGGTTTGTTCACGAAAGCTCCCACTTTCCTGGTGAACGTTGTCTCAGGGGCATCTGAAGGCAACACACTCTTCCCTTCGCTACTTCTCGACAACACATCTGTATCACCACTACACACAAACACAGTGGAAATCTGTATATTAGATGAAATAAACACAATACGATTTTTTTTACAATTAAATATCTATTACCTATCAAAAATATTTCAAAGAAAGAACTAGCTCAAAAAATAATGCAAAAATTCACTTACCTGCTGCAGTTTGAGGGTGGAGGGTGGGGGGTGTCCGATGAGGGGCAGGATGGGACACGCCCATGGTCTGCCTGAGTGCCATGACTGGGCTGAACCAGCACCTGTGGAACTCCACCTTCTTTCCCTGGAACAGCTATCTGTTGAGACAATCTCATAGTGTCATTCGCTTTGCTTAGAGCTCAACCACAGATACTCTACTCACAGGCCATCTGATATCTATTGTACACATTTCTGGCAACAAGCTTCAGAATCGTGAAGGTCACAATCAGAAAACTTCTCACAACGATTCCAATAGGAAAAAACATTTGAACTCTGCAACATCACAAGGTTTTTGGAATACAATATAGTCACTGGATTGATACAGGTACACAGAATCCAGTCTTTATAAGGTACAGAGTTTTGTTTGAGTCAGTTAGTGGGGAGTAAAAATGTCAGTCAAATTGAAAGTCAATGATTTGACACATTTGTTGACAAAAGGTAACAGACTAGGGATGCAAATGATTAATCGACTTTAGATTAATTGTCGATCAAGAGGTTGCTCGATCAAAATGTATTAATCACGATTAATCGCTAGAGGGCGCTAGCGCTCTACTGTAGTAACTTGAACAGAGCGTGAGAACGAGAACACGCCTCGCGCGAGAGACCAGGGTTGAAAACAAAATGAAGCGGGCGAA
>JAPEIY010000020.1:11291997-11302008 GCA_026122135.1 Cathorops aguadulce | reverse complement strand
TCAGCTGAGATAGGCTCCAGCTTGCCTGTGACCCTGTAGAACAGGATAAAGCGGCTAGAGATAATGAGATGAGATATATATAAGAGAACAATAAGATGTAATTTGTGGCATCAACATCAAATTATTTTTTGTGAAAATACAGTTTCTAAATGGGTATGAGGTGGGAATACACCCTAGATGGGATGTCATTCCATTTCAGGGCACCATGCATACACATTATTGTGTATAGCGCTTTTAATACACATTCATTCACATACTTCCTCACACCTCGGCGCAATTTATCAGAGTACCCATCTACTGTTCATGTTTCTGGGAGGTGGAAGAAAACCAAGGAACTCAGAGGAAACCCATGTAAACACATGGAGAGCATGCAGAGAAACTCCACACAGACAGAACCCCAGGCTCAGGATTGAACCTAGGACTCTGGAGCTATGAGGCAACAACGCTACACTGCACCAATGTACTGTTGGTAATTACCTCTGCCAACTTTGTTGGAGGAGGTTATATTTTCAACTCCATTTTTTACTTGTGAAAATCGGAGATTTTTGCAAGTATGTTGGTCTGTCTGTTTGTCTATTTGTTACTTGCGAAAATTGAAGATTTTTGCAAGTATGTTGATTTGTTTGTTTGTTGCTGCTCTAGCATAGCCATTTCTTGACCAAGCTTCACCAAAATGCACATGACAACTCAGTAGGGGCACACAAAGACATTAGTTATTGGTGGGTCAAAGTCAAAACTCAAGGTCACCAAGGTCAAATCTTGTAAAAACATCTCATCGGCCATAACTTCCGAAGCAGCATTCATATTGAGATGGGACCAGTGGCATTGGAAAACATTTCTGAATCCCTTTCAAGGACACCATTGATGTTTTACCTCTGACATCATCTTGAGGTCAAAAAATGAGGTCAAATTTTGCAAGATTTTTGACAAATTTGACCTTGACCTTAATATGTTTATCGATTTGATATCAATACTCTGACTGTGAATTCACATTCTGGGCCTAATTCTAAGGTCATTTGCAAAAATTGGGGTCAAAAGGTCAAGGTCACTGTACCAGTTTTTAGTGCCAATATTTCAAGTGCCTCAAAGTTGAATTCAGAATTTGATAGAATTTTTTATTAAAACCCCTTTTGATTGATAAAATAAAATCATGAGCAAACTTTGTAATGATGTCACAAAAAATGTCATATTCCGTTGAATTCCCATTATAATCATTCTGTCTGTCCGTCTGTCTGTCTGTCCATCACACTTTGAGGGGAACTACTTTTTGAACACCATAACTACCAAAAAGAACAATGGTACAGCCTAGTGAGTGGTACCAATGGACTCAGGGAACATTGTAGTTGTGCACCCATATGAGACATTTGACACTGACCCAAATATGACCTAGTTTGAACATCACAAAACACACTTAAAATATTATAAAAATCGAGCTGACAGGTACTGCTTTGTGAACACCATAGTTACCAGAATAAACATGGGTACAGCCTAGTGAGTGGTGTCAATGGACTCGGGAAACATTGTACTTTGACCTTGACCCAATTATGACCTTGTTTGAAGGTCATGAAAATCAACTTGAAGGGTACTATTTTGTGAATACCATACTGTCAGAAGGAACAATGGTGAGTGATGGCAATGGGCTCACGGGACATTGTAGTTGTCCTGCAGAACAACCATTACCTGTTTTGATTGCCATGCATAACCTGCCTATATCGTTGCCCTGCGCAATGTAGCTCCTTGTTTTTCTTTCTTTTTCTGTAGTCGTTAACATGATTGATCTGTACAGTAGATGTCAATGAGTGTAAAACAGTGCTTCTAACACAATAGCTCCTGAACCGCTGTTCCAATTAACTTTTAAATTTTCAGGAAAGATTCTTTAATGGAACCGTAAACTCTCTGTTGATTTTGGGTACTTATCAATCAGAACTGAATGATCTGTATTTGCTGGACTGTTCCCAGTGTAGCTCAAAAAGTAGTGAACAAATTTTAATGAAATTTTAAGGAAAGGTGGGTCATGGGCCAAAGAATAATAGATTAAATTTTGATTCAAATCCAAACATGTGGCTTGGTGGAGGTACGCACTCTACTGAGTACCCTTCTAGTCTGATCTGTTATTATAAATGGACTCAAATGCAATTTTAGGCCAATTAGTCAAAAGTGCTCCCTGAGATGGAATGTGTAAAAAAAAAAAACATCATTTACATGGCCTTTGTGCCTGCATCAGGGACTTAATCACAGCAGCATCATTAAACAAGATCGGCACTGGCTTCCATTCAGCAGCTATAAATTGGAACATGTGGGAAACAATATAAATTAAGTAACATTTAGAATTTCCTGTTGAAATTTTTGAATGGTTTTAAAATACTATAAAACAATATATGTGGTCATATTGCCATTCAGTTCATTATGAACAAAAAAAGCTAGCTGATTAAATTTAACTGATCACACAGAAGAGCTAACAATATGCTTATAGTCAAAGTAGAAAGTGTATATTTAATCTGTATCTCTGTCATGTGTCTCCTGGTGACCTCTTTCTAATAATGCAATAATAACCGAAGCAGACACGGGGAGAACATGCAACCTCCACACAGAAAGGCCCCCATTGGCCACTGTGCTCAAACCCAGAACCTTCTTGCTGTGAGGCAACAGTGCTAACTGCTACACACTACCATGCCACCTACACATAATACTTTTAATGTTAATTTTTAATGTTGCAGTACTTCTGTGAAACAAGTTGGTTCCTGTTATAGTTATGTCATAATAATTATATATCTCTGTCTTGATGTTAAAAGGGAAAAAATGCAGCTTTTCATGTGAACAAGAAACTACAAAGCCCTCTGCAATCTGCAAAGTTCTGTGTCAGAAAACTGAAAGGAACACATTTACATCTGACTGTTACAGAGTGTTGACACTGGAAACTCCTTCGTGCATTACCAAATCAACAATTGCACAGTTTTCTAAAAATTATTTATGGAGAGAATCCCACCATATAAGTGCCATGAGAGAAACAACAATGTATTAGAAAAGGCTCATTAATATAAACCTGTGATTTGCTTTGCAGCCAGCACTCCTGTCAGAAATGCAGACCTCCAAGTGAACAAGTGAACTGCATCTTGTGGGTCAGACTGCAAAATGATATCCAAGCAAACTGAACTGCAAAGACATGAAAAAACCTGCATCAGTAAAATCTGAACAGTAATGTCAGTGATCTGGGATTTATAACAGTGTGAAGCTGAGAATATGGTAATGCATTGACTTGATTTTTGATGACTTTTGCTACCACAGGGAACCTGACTGTAAGGCTATGTATCTCATAAACACCAGACAACAAAATGTCTATCTTTATTTACATAAGATAGATGGGTTTTTATCCAGCACTTATTTTTAATTTACTTTTTAAAAAAAATAGCATAGGATTATTTATGTAACATCTTCCTGAGTTGGGCATTGAGGTACTGGGAAGCAGCATGGCAGTTCAAGGTGTGCTTTTTTTGATGTTCACTTTTCAGTGAGTTTAACAAACATGCACACACATGTTGGAGAACACAGCTCACTCTCTTGTTACTGACCATCTGCAAGACACACAGAGACACACATTAATAGACAGCTAGTAATTAGACACAGTTGTAAATTATCAGGTTTCCTGCTGGTTCAACCTGACTCCTTGCCACTCACTGCCACCGCTCAACCACACTCTCGCTACCACACATCCCCACTTCCTTCCCCACAGGCCAAGGAGCCATATGGCCTGCAGTTTACTCCCCTCCTGGTGAGAGAGGTAATCCACCACCATCTGCACCCCTGGCCTATGGACCGCCTCAAATTTAAAGGGCTGAAGGGCCAAATACCAATGAGTGATCTGTGCATTGGCATCCTTCATGCGGTGGAGCCACTGGAGTGGGGCATGGTCTGAACAGAGGGTGAAAGGGCATCCTAGCAGGTAGTACCAGAGAATGAGGACCACACACTTGATAGCCAAACATCCTTCTTGATGGTGCTGCACTTAGACTCTTGCATCAAGAGCTTGGAGCTGATGTACAACACTGGGTGCTCCTCCCCCTCCACCACCTGGGTCAGCACTGCCCCAAGCTCTCTGCCCAGTGCATCATTCTGTATAACAAAAGGGAGAGAAAAGTCAGGTGAATGCAACAGATACATACAAAGGGCCCCAAACCAGCCAGATGGAGGTGTGACAAATTGGTGTAGCCTAAAGGGTCATTTTTTTCATGGGATAATGAAGTCAAGGGGATCTGCCAATATTCCTTTGAATAAAAGCAAGCCATGCCTAATCAATCGAGCAGTTTATCAATGCAAGGCATTAGATATGTGCCAAATGTAGACATTGCATTGACTTTTCTACAGTTCACACAGTACTGGAACATCTTTTATGTCTTGGGAACTAAGCTCACCAGGCTGCTCCAGTCACTGTGCAACTCCTCAATTACTCCCATGTCAAGCATTGCCTTGAGTTCATCCCGAACCACATTTTTCTTGTGCTCAGGGAGATGACATAGGCAACTGCACACCACCCCAGGGGAGTCTGTAGGTGGTGCTCTATGAGGTTAGTGTGACCAGAGAGGGGGTAAAAACACATCACAGAATTCCTCCTGCAACATAACCTGTGCTCTCTGGGACAGTGAAAGGTGGTCTCCACAGGGGAATGGGGTGAATTGGGTTGCACCTCTTGGACTTGCCTCCAATCCCAACTCCACTCTCTCAGGAACTACAATCACCAGAGCCACAGGAACCTCCTCTCTCCATGATTTCAGGAGATTGATGTGGTAAATCTGTTATGCATTGCCCTTTTCTGTGTGCCTAACCTCATAGTTGACTTCCCCAGTTCACTGTGTGATCTCAAAGGTCCCCTTGCCACTTGGCAAGTAATTCTGAGCTCATCACAGGCAGTAAAATGAACACTTTATCTTCTGGTGCAAATTCCCTGAGCAGTGTCCCTCTGTTGTACAGACAGGCTTGACGTTCTTGTGCCGGTAGCAAATTCTCCTGGGTTATGTGACTCAGCACTTGGAGTTTTGCTCTCAGATCAAGAACATACTGAATTAATTTTTTGCTTTGAGAGGGTCCCTCTTCCCAATTCTCTTTAATGACATCTAAGATGCCATGGGGCTTGTGCCCATACAGCAATTCAAACATTGAAAACCTGGTGGAGGCTTGTGGGACCTTGTGCACTGCAGACAACAGTGTAGCCACTTATCCCAGTTTTTAGTGTCCCCATGAATGAACTAATGAATCAAGTTGCTTAAGCATTTGATTAAATCATTTGACCAGCTTTCCTGTTTGTGGATGATAAATACTGGTACGAATCTATTTCATCCCTGATAATTTGTACAAGTTTGCACAGTGTATATGACATGAAAGAAGAGCCTTGATCAGTCAGGATTTCTTTTGGAATCCCAACACGGGAGATAATGTTGAGGAGTGCCTCTGCAACAGTACATGCAGAGATACTGTGAAAAGGCACTGCTTCTGGGTATCTTGTTGCATAATACATTATGACTATTACAAAGTGATACCCTTGTGCAGGTTGATCTAATGGCCCAACAAGATCCATGGCAATTCTTTCGAAGTGGATCTCAATTAATGATAATGGGTGCAATGGTGCTTTTGGCATGGCTGCTGGGTTTACCAGCTGGCATACCTGACAAGCTGCTCACCATCTGCAGACATCAGCACAAATCCTTGGTCAATAGAAATGGGCCAGGAGATGATTTATGCTTTGTCCTGACCTAGATGCCCAGCCATAGGATTATGATGAGCCACATGGTATAAAAGTTCCGTATGGTGCTTTGGGACCAACAACTGTGTCACATCTTCCTTAGCCTGAGTGTCCTGTGTTGCTTGATATAATCTATCCTTAGTAATAGAAAAAATACATAAAGGAAAGTGCAATGTTAGGCTGGAAGTTTTGACCATCAATAACTTGGTCAAAAGTGTGCCTCAGAGTCTTGTCTTGCATCTGCTCTAGCGGGAAATCCACAGGAGGGGCAATACCCTCCCCCCATGTCATCATGACACAGAGCTGACACAGACAGCCCTGGGACTGCCTCCCCAGCCAATGTTGTGGTGGGATTCCCCTGTGACATACTAATGTAGGACCCATCCACTACTGTCATTAGCATACTAAACCCAGTCCAATCTATTCCCAGGATAAGTGGGTGGGTGAGGCTTGGGCTAACCATTGCCTGTACACTGTTTTTCTCCCTAGAAATTAATAGTGATGGGCATTAGTGGATATTTGTGAACATCCCCGTGCACACACACCACCTTCACCAATCACGCATTTTGCAGTGCCCCACAGTGAATCAGGCTTTGATGCATGGAGGTCTGATTACAAACAGAATCCACCAAAGACTGATGTGTACCCTCTTGAATATTCACAGAGATGTGGCACATTCCTGCTCAATTGAGGGAAACCCATGGTGCATCAGGAACGTGAATCAGAATCTCCACCTCTTTGCAGAAATGCTGACTCTGGGAAATCCCAGCCTTCCTGCCATGCTAACAGACCTGTCTGGACTTGCTCCATGTCTTAGTGGGCATGCATAGGTCCACCAGTGGAGAGAGAGAGAAGGGGTTAGTGGCAGCACGGACACATCAGGAAAAGGGGGTGAGGAGACATGAGGGCAGGCATGAGTGCAGTCAGCAGGTGTCAGGGGAATTGGCCCCATCTTGGGGAGGGGTGAGGAGAGGGAGAAAGTGAGAGAGAGGAAGAGAAGATGCAGAAGTGCCTGCTCCTGGAAACACCACCAGGTGGTCCTCTGCCAGTCAGACCACCTCCTCCAGTGATGCTGCTTGATGACACTGGATCCAAATCAAGGTCTCACTCAGCAGGATTTCCAACTAGAGCAAATATGTGACGAGGCTCTATGGCATGCTTTTGACCAAGTGAAAGTGATTGATGGCCAGGAATTCCAGCCTAATGTTGTGCTTTCCTTTCCATATTTTTCCATTATTAACAATAGGCTATATTGAGTGATGCAGGCAGAACACTCAGACTAAAGAAGAGATGACACAGTTGTTGGTCATGAAGAGCCTTAGGGAACTGTGATTCCATGTGGCTCATCATAATCCCATGGCTGGGCATCTAGGTCAGGACAAAACACTAAATTGCCTCATGGCTCATTTCTATTAGCTGGTAAAGCCATGCCAAAAGCACCATTAATTGAGATCCCTTCAAAAGAATTGGCATGGATCTCATCAGGCCAATAGACTGATCTATATGTGGGTAATGCTTTATGTTAGTCACAGTGGATTATGCAGTGCAATGCAATACCAAGAAGCAGTGTCTCTTCACAATATGTCTGCAAATAGTGTTGCAGAGACACTCTTCCACATTATCTCCCAAGTTGGGATTCCAAAAGAAACCCTGATGGATCAAGTCACTATTTTTATGTCATGCACACTACACAAATTGTATGAATTATTGGGGATTAAACTGATTTGTAGTAGAGTTTATCATCTGCAAATGGATGGACTGGTCGAATGATTTAACCAAACACTTAAAAACATGATTCATTCACAGGGACACTAGAAACGTGGATAGGTGGCTAGACCCTCTGTTGTTTGCAGTGCACTAGGTCCCACAAGCCTCCACCAAGTTTTCCCCCATTTGAATTGCTGTAAGTGCACAAGCCCCATGGTGTCTTAAACATCACTAAAGAAAATTGGGAGGAGAGACCTTCTCCAAGTAAAAATTAAATTCAGTATGTTTTTGATCTGAGAGCAAAACTCCACACACCTAACCCAGGAGAATTTGCTACAGGTGCAAAAATGTCAATCCCGCCTGTACAACAGAGCAATACGGCTAAGAGAATTTGCACCACAAGATAAAGTCTTCATTTTACTGCCCACATCAAGCTCAAAATTACTTGCCAAGTTGAGTCAGGCATCCACATAGAGGCAACGTATGTCAAATTTACCAACTCAATCTCATAAAACCATGGAGAGAGGAGGTTCCTGTGACTCTGATGATGGTAATTCTGGAGAGTGCAGAGCTGGGACTGGAAGTAAGTCCAAAAAGTGTGGCCCAATTCACCCCGGTCCCCTGTGGAGACCACCTCTCACTGTCCCAGACAGCACAGGTTATCAGGTTACAGGAGGAATTTTGTGATTTGTTTTTGCCCCTCTCTGGTTGCACTGACCTCAAAGAGCACTACATCGAAACTCCCCCAGGGGTGGTGGTGCACAGCTGCCCATATCAGTTCCCCAAGCACAAGAAAAATCTGGTTCAGGATGAACTCCAGGTCATGCTTGATATGGGAGTAATTGAGGCATTGCACAGCGACTGGAGCAGGCCTTGTGGTCTTAGTTCCCAAGACAGATGGGTCAGTCCAGTTTTGTGTGAACTATAGAAAAGTCAATGCGGTGTCTAAATTTGATGCATATCCAATGCCTCGCATTGATGAACTGCTTGATCAGTTAAGCACGGCTCACTTTTATTTAACACTGGATTTAACAAAGGAATATTGGCAGATCCTCTTGACTCCATAATACTATGACAAAACAGCCTTTTCCACACCATTTGGGTTACACCAATTTGTCACTGTAGCGAGATTCAGGTGTGGGTGGAGTACAGAAGCATGGCAGGCAGCTGTTTGAAGAGGGGTTTTATTTTTACTGCTTTTCAACATAGGGCTCCAAAAACCTCTCTCTCACACACACACACACACACACACACACACACACACACACACACACACACACACACACATATACAGGCTGTCAATGAGCTCTCAGTGCCGATCTCCCCTTCTCACTCTCCCTTTATCGGGCGCGGTCACTGAAGGAGACACACAAACACGTTAATTGACAACAGTGGTAGTGACACGACCACTCACCTTCCCTGACTCCACCCTTCATTCACAGACCGATGCTCGGCCATGCCCCCACTGCCACAGTCACCCTTCCTTTTGGGTTGTTTGAAGCCTCGGCAACATTTCAGCATCTCATGGACCAAATCCTCTGTCTCCACAATGCCTATGCCACTGCCTATTTAGATGACATTATTATTTATATTCATGACTGGCAGCAGCATTTACAATGTCTAAGGGCTGTCCTGAGGTCTGTGGGGCTTATAGCAAACCCAAAACATGTGCAATTGGATGGATGGAAGTATGGTATCTGGACTTCCACTTGGGTAATGGGCAGGTGTGTCAACAAATTGATAAGACTGCAGCAATTGCGGCTTGCCCTGGACCTCAGACCAAAAAGGGAGTAAGGAAGTTCCTGAGGCTGGTTGACTACTATAGGCAGTTCATGCCTAACTTTTCAGATGTCACCAGCCTGCTGACTGACCTCACTAAAAAGGGGGCAACAGATCCAGTCCAGTGGATGGAGCCATGCAAATGGGCTTTTGCTCAAATTAAAGTGGTTTTGTCAGGACCACTTTCATCAAAGAAACTTTATTTACATTTGCAATAATTGCAACAAGTTGTATTTGGTGGATGGCTCTGTTCTGGGACAGATGAGCTAACAAGGGCCAAATTGCAATGGCTAGATGTCTGGTTCAACATATCTCCAAAATTGTAGGTCATGGGGGTGTTCCCGGTATGCAGTGAACATTATCTATCAGAAAGTGGTCCAAGGAATCAGCAAACCATAGAAAAGCAACTATAGCACAAATTGCTGAAAATGTTCATTTAAATGCTGGCTATGATAAAAAGGTGTCAGAATGCACAATGCATCACAGCTTGCTTTGTATGGGCTGAATAGCTGCAGACTAGTCAGAGTGCTCATACTGACTCCTGGTCACCAAAGAAAGTGCCTACAATAGGCATGTGAGCATCAGAACTGGACCAGGGAGCAATGGAAGAAGATGGCCTGAATTGGTGAATCCCATTTTCTTTTATATGTGGCTGACTGGGGCGGCATGGTGGTGTAGTGGTTAGCGCTATCAACTCACAGCACAAAGGTCCTGGGTTCGAGCCCTGGGGCCGGCGAGGGCCTTTCTGTGTGGAGTTTGCATGTTCTCCCCGTGTCTGCGTGGGTTTCCTC
>JAPEIY010000020.1:11123064-11133879 GCA_026122135.1 Cathorops aguadulce | reverse complement strand
ACGCCGTTGTCATATAGCCGGGACACGCAAACGGTAAGCAAAATGGTCGTTTACAGAGAAAAACATTCCCGTGTAGTCGACCCCTTAAGCAAAACTCTGTAAGGTCCCTGCCCAACATTCTGCTGAGTAGGCCTACTCAAGTTACGAAAACTTTTTATGAATCAAAGCAAATTCGTCCGCTACCGCAGCGGCCTCTTCCGGCGTTTTAACCTTATGCTCAGAGATAAACGTAGCGGCACGCTCTGGAACAGAAGATTTAAATTGCTCTACAAGCATTAAATTAGTCAGATCATCAAATGACTTAACTTCACTTGAAGAACACCAGCGACTAAAATGCTTTCGCAAATCTCTAGCGAACTCCAAATGAGTCTGATCAGCTTGTTTAACCCCTGCGCGAAATCTCTGGCGATACGCCTCCGGAACAAGTTCATATGTGCACATAACAGTTTTCACTTTATCGTAACTCTTAGAATCATCAGAATATAATGATAAATAAGCCTCCTGGGCTTTACCTGTTAACGTGCACTGTAACAGCAAACATTTATCAACATCTGACCATTTTCATGCAACCGCAACACGTTCAAATAAAGAAAAGAAAGTGTCCGGATTCTTCTCATTAAACTTCGGCACCAAACGTAAATTTGGTCTGACATCCATGACACATTCCGAATTTATCTTGCCATCTTTCAACAAATTGAGTCTAAGAAATTCTAGGCCTAATTTAACCTTTTCCAGTTCAATTTGATTATTTTCTGAAATATGCTTTAATTTCTCTTGCTCGATCTGTAACTCAAGCAATTCTTTCCACTGCTGAAATGTCATCCCGCCACTAATTAGTTCATCACCAACCCCCAACGCATCACCGACAGGTGCTGAACTAATAGGTTGAGACGGCGGCTCATCAGACACAGGTGCTGAACTAAGAGGCTGCTGCAGCGATGCAGCAGGATTAGAATCTGCAGAAAGTGTGCGTGCAGAAATCTTTGGCTCCTCAACCAAAAGTCCCTTTTCAATCAAGGCCTTTGTTAATGCAATCCTAATGATTTCTTTATGCTTATGATCTGCATAAAATTGGAATCTTAAAGTGTCCTGCAAGCTGTAATAAAGTTTCCTTCTTGCAGCTATCCAAAAAATCCTGACTAGGAGAATTTACAAATTTTTCAACATTCATAATTAGAGCAACAACTAACAAAGAAAGAAGTGTGCACAAATAAAAAATGACTTCCCCCAGCTAACTAAACAGAGGCCCTAATTACGCTCAGCCCTGGTCTTCATGCAGTTACCAGCGAGGGGTATTTACGCACTGATTCCAGTGGAGCGCAGGCCGCGACTGGCAATCAGCAACGACTTACAACTCAGCGGAGGTGCTCCCGAGCAGAGCTCTACTCGCGTTCACCACAACACTACAAGAAAAACAACAAACCCGTCGTGTCTCGAAAGAAACACGGTGCTATACCTACACAGGGAAAATCACATTAAATCTGCGCACAACTTACTTACCCACATTGTCCAACAATGGATCATCAAGAGCTGCAGAAAGAGACGTCCTCAAACAAACATTACTCACTAAGAGCTATCAAACAAATCACAAAATTCCTAATCGCAAATAGACGAGCCCCCACTTTGTTACGATCTGGCTCAAAATCGCAACAAAGACCAAGAACACGGGACACGAACATACCAACATTTGCTGCTTTCCATTGGTATGAATATCTCATAATGTTGGAATTTCACCATGTGAAGGGTTTTCCCAGATCACATCACAGGAAAATTGACATTGAGAGCATACTTAGCACATTCTGTGTTGTACATTCTTAGTGCATACTTAGTGCATACTTAGTACATTCTTAGTGCGTCTGTGTTGCGGGGCTTTGTTTTCTTTCAGCCAGGGATACACATTATCGTTTTTGTAATCCATAGTGTCTCTCTTAAATTTGGCCAATTTTCTCTTCTTCAGTTCCTCTTCATATCTTTCAGTTAAAGTTTTTATATCCTCCTTTAATTTGGAGAGGTCATCTGGTGACATCGCTGACTGGAGTTGGGTCGACAGGGTGTCAATCTCAACATTGATGAGGTTCAGTTGCTTTTGTGTGTATTCAATAATCAGGACTGTGAGGTCTAGGGAAGCCTTGTTGAGAATTCCTACCCCAGGAAACAGACCATTACCGAATACATGGACTTTCATCCTGTACTCGATGATCTCATTGCTGGGTTCATTGTCTTTGAACCAAAGAAAGTCTCGATGGTCTTCTCTGATGATAAAGCTGTGAAACATCTGCTCAATGTCCGCTATCACAGCCACTGGCTCTCTTCGGAAACGCAGCAAGACTCCAAGTAAACTATTGTTCAGATCTGGGCCAGTAAGTAGCACATCATTCAAGGAGATACCACGGTGCCAGGCACTAGAATCGAATACAACTCTGATTTGAGTCAGCTTACGAGGGTGGTATACAACAAAGATAGGTAGATACCATTGCTCTTCTCCCTCCAACAATGGTGGAGCTAAGTCTGCCTGGTCATAATCAAAGATCTTTTGCATGAAGCTCAGAAAGTGAGTTTTCATCTTAGGCTTCCTTTCTAGGGTGCATCGGAGAGAAGTAAGGTGACTGAAGGTCTGTTCTCTGTTGTTTGGGAGCCGCTGCCAAGGAGATCAAAATGGAAGGGGCACCACCCAACTGTTGGTATCATCCATAAACATTTCTTTATCCATGACCTCCAGGAAAAGCTTGTCTTCAATGGAAAAACCCACTTTATCATCATCCTTGGTTCTTTCAAAGATTGAGCTGCCAAGGCTGCAGTCATCAAGGACTGTGGCGCCAAACTTTTCCTTTATTTTAAGGTGCTTAGGACAAGGAGAGAGGAGGGACGGATGCCTGTTTTCAAGCACATTGGTCCGGAAGGAACTGAGAGCCTCTGGCTTGTGGGCTGAGTCTAAACAAACATTGCCAATGACAACCCAGCCAAGGTCTAGTCTCTGAGCATAGGGAGTGCTGGGAGGACCATTGCGGTGTTCTCTGACCTTGTGAACCTGAAGGATATCGTGTCCTAGAAGGAGTAATATTTGAGCCACTGGATCTAGGTGTGGGCTCTTATGGGCTATGGACTTTAGATGAGCATGGTGCTGTGTGGCTGCAGGTGTCGGGATCTCCAACCGATCATCTGGCATATGATTACACTCTATGAGAGTGGGAAGCATCACTCTTGTCATTCCATCCAACAACTCCACCATAAACCCTGTAGCTCTTCTACCTGCCGTTTCTGTAGTACCTGCACACGTGCGCAGTGTGTATGGTGAGTCTAACCCTTTAACTTGGAAGAGGTTGAAGAATTCGGATCTGGCTAATGACTTGTTACTTTGATCATCCATAATATCGTAAACCTTAATAACTTTGTCCTGATGTGCCTTGGGATAGACTTTCACCAAGCAGATCTTAGAATAAGATCTAGGTTCGTCACCTCTATCACAAACTTCTGTGCACTTGGTTGTGACTGCTGACTGAGGTGCCTCTCCTTCTCCCTCCCTGCCATGCTCTAAAGGCGGGTCTCTAACATCCCATGGAGCAGGTCCAGGATGTAGTGCAGCAATGTGGCCGTTGCTCTCACATTCTTTGCACTTCAAGGCCACTTCACAGTTCTTTGCAAAGTGAGCGGTAGAAGAGCAACACCTAAAGTATATGCCATTTTCCTTAAGAAAAGCCTTACGCTCTTCAAGTGACTTGCTTTGAAAACCTCTACACTTTTTTAGAGGATGGTTTTTTTTATGGATGGGGCATTGTCTATTGATGTCACTCAGCTTGCTGCTTGAACCGTCTGACTGAGAAGTTGAATGTTGCGATGCAACTTCAGTTTTGTGAGCAGACACATGACCTTTGAGGTATCCCGATCTCCTTTCCACTCTTTCAGGCTTTGATAGACCTGTGGAGAATCTGTGGGAACTGTTCAATGAAACAATAGGGACAGTTGAGAGTGTAAAGCTAGGGTCATTTCTTCTGTGTGCTTCATTACAAATGAAGTCTGTGAGGAAAGCAAATGGAGGAAGAGACATTATACTGCTCCTTGTACTGAGAACCATGAGCTAACCACCTCTCCTGCAGATTGAGTGGTAACTTTTCAACGATAGGATTGACCCCCCCTTGCGGTGTCCAGGTACGAGAGACCAGGTAAGTAGCCATCAGATTTGGCAGACTAACTCCTTCAATAGGTCTCCCAGCTTCATGAGCTTTAAAGTGTCCTTGAGACTGATTTTAGGAAAGTTCTCTAACCTCTCAAAAAGAGCTCTTTCAATTACTTCGGGGGAACCATAACACTCCTCTAAGCGATCCCAGGCCCTCCTTAAGCCTATGGCAGGGTTAGCAACATCCACAGAACAAATCCTTGTGACATGCTCTGAAGACTGATTTCCTAACCATTTTATTAAAAGGTCAAGTTCTTCACTTGAGCACAAGTTAAGTCCTCCTATGGCGTTGTGGAACGAGGACTTCTATGCCCAGTAGCTTTCTGGGCAGTCGTTGAACTTGATGAAGCCAGAGCTCACAACGCACTAGATACTTTGCTATATCACTCATGCCAGTCCTACCGTCAACATGCGGCTGTAATGAGGCCCTATTGAAAGGGGAAGTGTCTGGTTGTGCAAAGGAAGTGTTAACAGGGGTTGGTGATGAACTGCTGGCATTAGCCTTTTGGGTTGCTGTGCCTTGTGGTTGTCCATCGTGGTGCATTGGAGAACCACCGGCGTTGCCCTCTCAGGCTGCATTGCTGTAGGAACATCACTCTTAGGTAAGACAGGAGAAGCACCACCGTCATCCCCAGAGGTGCACTCTAACTGTTTGGATGTCAAGTTTGATAGGTGGCAACAAGGATTGTGTATACAGTTTAAGTTCAAGAGGCTCTGTATCACTCAGATGTAGCTTAGAGTGCTGTTCGACATAGTCACAGGTGCACTGCATGGCAATGTGAACTAAATCGCAGTGACTCCCACTGCCCTCTCTATTTTCTGCTTCTGCCTCAAAAAAACTGCGTCTTCTGCCAAAGCTACAGCTACCTCCCTCTCATGTTTCAAAGTTGATAATTCAGCCATTATGCATGCCTCTTTGACTTTCACATCTGCAGCTAGATGGGCCTCTGCTAATTTTAATTCAGCTTCTCACTGAACGAAAAGGGCGCTTGCTCATGCAGCTTCTACTTTAGCATGGGCCCTGGTTGCTACTCTGCTAGCTGATGAAGAATTAGATGAGGTGGATAAGGTAGAACACTGATTTTGCTTTGGGTGTGGCATCTTGTCTAGTCTCACTAGTATGTGACATCATAGATTGAGCTTCTCCAAATGACATATAAGAAAAGTTAATGTTGATCTTGCACAGTACCTTGCTTTCCTTGATGCTGTAATGTCAGCTGTGAAGTCACTTTTTTTACTATTCTGTCCTCATTGTGTGTCTGTACACAAATTGACAGATAGCGAACAAGCTCCAAGAGAAAGTCAGAAGCTGGAGCAAAGTTGAATGATTTTTACTGTTGTCTTCTTTCTCATGAAACAATTTTGTAAAACTATATATATATATATATTTTTTTTTTAACAGTAACAGTATCCAGATGACCTACTCCATTCATAGTATGCAAACATGCGTAGGGTACGTAGGGTACCCTACCCCACTACCCCAAAATTCAGCTGAAGCAGATGAATAGCTGAAGAATTCCCCAAGGAAAAATAGAAAAAAGTTGGCTGTATGAAGTGAAAATGGTTGTTGCAGTGGTATACAAATGGATCAAGATTTGTTTAAACATTTCTGCCAATGCAGAAATATATATTTTATTTTATTTCACTGCATATAAGTGTATACGTCATCTGTAAACATCCATGTCACTGGACAGGTAAGATGGCAGAGGAGTACATTGGAATTGTGTCCTTACTACTCTCTCACATGCTCATAAAATGTGCAACAGTTACAGTCAGTTAGTAGGTACTTTACTACATACTGTCAGGTAGTATGTCGTTACTACATACTGAGATTTCAGATTCAGCCCACGTGCTTCAATGAGACAATATTCATCCAAGTATCTCCAATCATGGCTTGAGAACTGCCTTTCTAAATAAATATTCATAATGAAAGTGCTACCTGATTGGCCAGTGGAATGAGGGTGGGGGTGAGGCAAGCAGTGGCTCATTATCATTTAAAGGAACAGGCACTCAAATCAGCCATTTTAAACAGTTTAGTTTCGACAGTTTGAGAAAGGAGCTGTGGTGCTTTATCCTTGTGGGATTTTGACCAAAGCACATCACAGAGCTTTCATTAAGTCCTCAGGGAACTGTGTCAACTTGTGAAAAAGGAGTATTACTATATCACCTTGAATGTAAATGAAAGTATGTAACCCTTGTGTTCTGTTCACTAGTGAATCATGGATTCCCTCTGTATCCAGATTCTAAAACCTTATTCAATTTAAATGAAAAACTAATAAAAATCAGCACAAGCTACCAGAACAGCTTTGATGTCCCTTGATCGAACTGGAACTGTACAGAAGCCATCCATCCATTTTCCATAACCACTTATCCTGTGCAGGGTCGTGGGCAAGCTGGAGCCTATCCCAGCTGACTATGGGTGAGAGGTGGGGTACACCCTGGACAAGTTGCCAAATCATCGCAGGGCTGACACATAGAGACAAACAACAATTCATGCTCACATTCACACCTACAGTCAATTTAGAGTCACCAATTAACCTAACCTGCATGTCTTTAGACTGTGGGGGAAACCCGAGCACCCAGAGGAAACCCACGCAGACACGGGGAGAACATGCAAACGCCACACAGAAAGGCCCCTGTTGGCCACTAGGCTGGAACCCAGAACCTTCTTGCTGTGAGGCGACAGTGCTAACCAGTACACCACCATGCTGCCCCCTGTACAGGAGCCATGAATACTATTTTTCCTAAAATATTCATTCACTCAGTGTTCTGAAATATACACCACAGCTATCCAACACATCAATCCAAAATCTCCCATTAGTGTTCAGTTGGGTTGAAATCTGGTGACTGTGAAAGCCATAGGATGATTTATATCATTTTCATCCTTATCAAATATTTGGTGAGCTTCATGACCTTCACATAAGAATTAGATTGATGTGACAGGAGCTAACATCATCCTTCTGGTAATTTTTAAAGTATTGTATCCACATTTTGAGATCATATTGATGTTCACATCAATATGGTCTCAAAATGTGGATAACTGATCCAAGCAAGAAGGATCCAAAATTTTTGTTCTAATTCAGGTAAAAATGTAAAATTGTTGTATCATGCAGTTGAATATGCATGTAGTATATCTGATGCATATCTTTCTTTTCTTTCTTTTTTTAATAGAGAGAATGATCCTGATGGAGAGGCTAAATATTTCTAACCTCTCTGAGCGGAGCTGCCTACATCACGTAGGCCTCCGCTGACCTTTGACCCCATGTCATCCAGGCCCTACTCCCGGTGGTGATCCCAAGTGTTACCACTCTTTCATCCTACAAAACCAAGACATCATACACCACTCTCAGACACACAGCCTGAGCACACCGATGTGCAAAAAGAAGACATAGAGAAAATGAAGAGAGAGAAGAGGGAACAGAAAAATGACCCAGAGTGGCTGAGTGAGAGAACGAGTGAAAAAGCTGTTCTTCTCTCTAAAATCACACCAAATTGGTATTCTTCCTTCTAAGATTTCTCTTCCTCTCTGTTCCCTTTTCTTAAAAAAAATAAAAAATAAGAAAAAAGTATTGGCGTTATAACAGGTACCTGGTGTTCTGAGCTTTCACTTTCACAACGGATTTCAGTCTATGTGCCAAAAGTGTTAAACAAAATGACATGATCTTGGTCCAGTCTGTTTTGCAGTCTTTTATGATGGGAAACTTCCTTGATTGGGTGTTCCTAATGCTCAGAGGAATCTGTTACAATGTCCAGCTTCAATTTCCAGTTGACTTTCAGACAATTTCAGATCTTCTAAATGCCTCCCACTCGTAAAGCATGAATCGAAACAGAAACTGGACAACTTATTGAAAAGTTTACTTAACTTTTTTGTTGTTTTCTTTTAGGTTTTTTTTTCTGTTTTGTTTTTTTACATCTACATTTTGATTTTGAAACTGATTATTTTGCCTGTGGACCATGTCATGCTTAATACTTCTAGCACGAAAGTGTTAAAGCCCATACTTTAATTAAAAGCAGTGTATTCTTTTATATTCACCACAACACAAGAACAGTTGATGCATTGAGTTAAAGCTGGACTGCACTTGTTTTGCACTAGGAAAACTAATTGATTTAAGTGCCTTCAAGTTCTTTTTTTTCCATGTATTCATATTTAATATTTACTATTTTCTTAACCTCCAGTCTTCTCTTTTAGATTATTTTAGCTTACTGAGAATTAAATGGATTTTTATTTTTTTTTTACTATGTTACATTTAAAAATCTAGATGCATTTGTACTGAATTTAAAGTATCCATAATATATTCAATGATTGTCAGCATTCCAAAAAGAGCATATTTATTTTATGCACAAAAAAAGTGAAACATTTTTCTTTCTTTTTTTTAAATAATTGCCATGGATGATGTAAAATTTACATGATCTTTTTTTTGTCATAACTGTTAAACAGTTTTTGTGTTATCTTTATTCTGTATAAAGAAAAGAAACTTTTGTATATAGGGTGGATAGAACCAGGACAATCAGCAGTAATGCCATCACAATAGTTAGAAATCGCCTTTCTTTTATGCAGAATATTTTTTAAATAAAGTTTTACTGCAATCTTACATACAAATATGCAGATATATACTTTGTTATACACCTGAGAATCTGAATACCATGGAAGTGAAGACATTCATACACATCAAACGTATATCATGTCAAATTCATTTCAATTGTTTCTAATGGTGCAATTCTATGTGCTTTCATTCTTGCATCATGTATATAACATCCATATGATCTGATTATTCTTGTAAAGCAAAAAAAGTAATGTAATTCACCATTGTACGCACAATTCCCAATTTGAAAACTTTAAATGGCTTTGTATTTGGTAAGGATATCATGAACCTCATCAAGCTGCTGACCATGAGGTAATTATGTTGTATTTTCTATCCTATAGTTTGCTGAATAGTTCCAACTGTGTCCTATCTTTAGAGTTGGCTTGTTTAATCATTGGAAAATATCAAAGTGTACAGTATAATTTTACAGTATAATTGCAGCTTTGTGTCTCCATAAATAAATGAGTCAATCAGGGCTAAAGCCTGGATCAAGATTTCTCTAAAACTTGGCTCATATTTAAGAGTTGGCTTGGACTTCCATAATTCAAGCTAGGAATTATGTCTAAAATACCTTACATGTTGGAAACATTTTAAAAACCTAGAACTTTCAGTGTAATTATTGTTGGTACCACCTGTGTCCTCATCCTTTTTGTTGCCTTTTGTACATATGACATTGATGGTCAATTCTATCTGTAAATATGGAGGATGTATTTTTATATTTCTGATGCGCTTCAGTATTCACTATGCGCCTGGTTGGGGGTTGTGGACCTGATGTTTAACTTTGGCACTGTGTTGCTTTCTTGCTGCATGTTTCTCTCTGTGCTTCAAACTTCTGTCTGTTTCTGTCTATATTATACCAAAGTAGAGTTAGAATGAAGCAAAATACAAAAATTTGCAGAAGCAAACCTCTGTTTCCTTGTGTTATTTATTTCTGTTTTTAAAATACATGTATAAATAGTTGGAGCAAAATGGGTTCCACTGCTATTATTGTACACCTATAACCAAACACGACAGCACTGCCTGAAATAGCTTAACAGTTTATTTTCCACAGTGTAGGAAACCATATGATCACTAGGGGTCAGGGTGGTCATTACAGTCACTTACAAAACAAGGTCACTTCCTTCCTGGTTTTAAGAGGTAGTTGATCTGCTGAACTGAAATACATTCATAGAAGGAAAAAAAAAAAGAAAGTTACATAGAACCCTTTAGTATTGTATCCGGCAGAGGCCCAAGTTAAGAACCCTTAAAGAATATCTTTGTGCAGTGACCTTAAAGAATACAGTTTGAACAGAAAACAATATCAAATAGCGCTACAGGCTAAAGGAATACTCCAGAGTGAAATGCTTTCTCTGTCTATTTTCGCATTATTGGGAGTGCATACGTTGAGTTGCTACCACAATCAAATCAATCAGATGTGTTTTGAGAAAATTTATTTTTTGCAATTTCAACCAGAAAGCACTTTCTGGTTGAAATCGTAAAAAAACAAATTTTCTCAAAACACATCCAATTGATGTGATTGTAGTAGCAACTCAACATATGCACTCCCAATAATGTGAAAATAGACCTAGAAAGCATTTCACTCTGGAGTATTCCTTTAATATCACAAATTTCACTTTGTGGTGTCACATGATGGCATCAAATTTGAAAATGTCAAAGTAGACACACACACACACATTAGCTTATATTTGGTTCATGCAGTAGTAATTCATGACATTTGATGTGGTAGAACATTAATATCATTAACAGAATGAAGTTGAATGGCTATCACATTTTAATTGCATGCTTCTATCTACAATCCCGATTCCAAAAAAGTTGAGACAAAGTACAAGTTGTAAATAAAAATGGAATGCAATAATTTACAAATCTCAAAAACTGATATTGTATTCATAATAGAACATAGACAACGTATCAAATGTCGAAAGTGAGACATTTTGAAATTTCATGCCAAATATTGGCTCATTTGGAATTTCATGACAGTAAGACATCTCAAAAAAGTTGGGACAGGGGCAATAAGAGGCTGGAAAAGTTAAAGGTACAAAAAAGGAACAGCTGAAGGAC
>JAPEIY010000020.1:10645995-10657527 GCA_026122135.1 Cathorops aguadulce | reverse complement strand
TAACAATTCATTTATCTTCTCTTTTCTTAATTGTCCATACAAATTGTGAAATTTTTCTTTATGATGAGTCTCATAGTAGTGCCGAATATTATATTCTTTGAGCACTGCAACCTGTTGATTACATACCAAGCACACTGGTTTTGTATTTACCTCTGTGAATAAATAATACTCAGTCTATTTTTCCTGGAAAAATCTGCACTCTACGTCAACTTTTCTTCTTTTTGACATTTTGGTAATGGAGGTATCACTCTTGATAATTTTGATAGCAACTTAATAATGGTGAGGCAAGACTGCCATTCATGGAATCAGACAGCATATCTGGGCACATTGCTAAAATGTGCAGTTTATTTCCTGATCTCTTGTTATGTCGGTGCTGCTTTTTTTGGCTGCCCCAAGTGGCTGAATTGAGCATTTCTGTTATTTCTTTAAAAATTCATAAGTCATCACAGGAATGGGCTAGAGATGTCCTTTTTTTTTTTTTTTACATCCCTAGAAATTTTTTCTCTACAAGTCTGTGGCTGGATTAAACCATCTAAGCAGGCCAAATCTGGCCTGCAGGCTGTATGTTTGACACCCCTGATCGAGGGCATCCAGACTTTCCCCTGCAGAAACTACACTGCTCTCAATCTCACTAACCCTTTCTAGTGTCTGGATATGCATCTCTAAAGATGCAGTCTTCTCCGTCAGTAAACTAACTAATCTGCACTTATCACAAATAAAGCTATTACTAGTGATAAAGGAAGAATGACTAAGCTTATGTGAGCTCTTTTCCTGCTGTGGTGCTGCATTTCTGGACTCTGTCATGTTTTTCCTTTTTATCGCGCTTGTCTGTCCACTGATCACTAATTTTTGTTTTTTTCCTAATTACCCATTCCTATATTTCTCCTGTCAGCTGCTCCTCCCATCCAGTCCTCCATGATTAGGATTAAAGACCTGCCCTCTTATCTCCAAGTGCACGTGAGTCTGCTTTTGGGTCTAGTCTACTCCTTTTGGGTGTGACTGAACAATTCTGCCAGAGGAATGGACACAGCAGACTTTGAAACAGTTAAAGCAGCTTTCACCAAACAAGGCTCTATTCTGGGTTATCACCAGCAGGAGATTACAGCTGTCCATCAGAGCTTGACGGCCATCACAGACATGTTACAGAAACTCTCCTCTCAGATGGAAAGCCTTCAGATTGCCATCTCCAGTCAACCAGCACCTGCGCCAGTCAGCTCACCCATTACTCCAACAGTCATTCCAGCGCCACAACCCAGAGCCATGTCTGCCTGCCCCACAGCCCTACAATGGGGGAGACTGGGACCTGCTGCTCATTCCTTTCCCAGTGCTCCTTGTCAATGGAACTCCAGGCCTCCGCTTCCACTTCCAAGAGCTCTCGAGTCATCTATGTCATCACACTTCTGACTGGAAGAGTTCAGGAGTGGACAACAAAAATGCTGGGGCCCCTTGCTGTTCAAGTTACAAGGAATTCTCTGAAGAGATGTAAAAGGTTTTTGACCAGTTGCCCAAGGGCAAGGAGGCAGCTAGGTGACTAATGGGGCTCAAGCAAAGCAGCTAGCTGATTTATGACTATGCTATTCAGTTTCATACCTTGGCTTTCTTTGCCATGAATAAGCTTCAAGAGTCTATTGTATGATGCATTTTTTTCATGGACTAAACAGCTTTGTATTGGATGAGATCATTCCTCATAACCTCCCTGAGACTTTGGATAGCCTCGTGGACCTAGCTGGTCAGGTGCCTACCTGGTTATGCCAACAAAGCCTGAGAAAGAACCTCAGGTTTGAACTTAAGAATGTTGCTTCCTCATCTGAGGCCACTGCTTCCTCTGAACCAGAGCCCATGCAGCTAGGCAGAACCCACAGCCGTGAGACCAGGTCCTGATTCTGCTGTGGCAAACCCAGATATTTCATCTCTCATTGCCTGTTAAAAGGGCCTGCCCACCAGTAGCAGCAAGGATACAGGTGAGTGTACTGATGCAGTCTTCCTCTGCCAAGAGGCCGGTGCTTCTCACTAAGATAATTTTTCAGAAAAGATGTTACCCAGTAAAGGTGCTGAATGACTCTGGGGGCAGACAAAAGCTTAATCAGAACCTCCTTTGCAGAAGAGCTGGGGGTCAACCTGTTAGACCACCCTTGAAACACCAGGGCACTCAAGGGTACTGAACTCAGTCTTGTCTCCCACATCACAGAGCCGATCACTCATAAAATCTCAGGGAACCACGTGGAGTCTATTTCTTTCTTTGCCATGAATAAGCTTCATGAGTCTATTGTTCTTGGTCTACCTTGGTTGCGCCTGCATAATCCCCACCTAAATTAGAGCAATGGTACAGTCCTCTCTTGGAGCACCCACTGCTTGGCCACCTGCCTGTCCTCTGCCAAGATTCCCCACACCTCCCAAGTCTTCAGTCCTGATAAGTCCATCAACCTCTCCAATGTCCCTGTGGAATATTGGGACCTTAGTCAGGTGTTCAGTAAGGCCTGGGCCACCTCTCTCCCTCCTCATTGACCTTACGATTGTGTTATTGATCTGCTTCCTGGGACCACTCCCCCTAGGGGTCACATTTATTCCCCTTCTCCCCAGAGAGAGAGGCCATGGACAAGTATATATCAGAGTCTCTTGCGGTTGGCATAATTCGCCCCTCATCATCTCTGGTGGAATTTGTTTTGGGGGTTTTTTTGGTCAAGAAGGACAAGTCTGTCAGGCTGTGCATTGATTATTGAGGCTTAAATGTGATCACCATTAAGAACTACCTGCTTCCTCTCATGTCCACAGCCTTTGAACTTACGCAGGGGGCCCAATTTTGCTCCAATTTTGCTCCTGGTACATATTAAGGAGGGGGACAAATGGAAGATGGCCTTCAATATGGCCACCGGGCACTATGAATACTTGGTTTTACTTGTTGGCCTTAATAATGCACCAGCGGTCTTCCAAACACTGGTCAATGATGTCTTGTGAGACTTTATCAACCAGTACATCTTTACATATCTCAGTGACATCTTGATATTTTCTCCCATGCTCAAAACTCACCAGTCCCACATCAGACAGTTTCTGCAGTGGTTACTAGAAAATCACCTTTTCGCTAAAGCTGAGAAATGTGAGTTCCATAAGCACACAATCTCATTTTTGGGTTTCATCATCTCCCCAGGTGAGGTCCAAGTGAACCAAGACAAGGTCAAGGCAGTCTCAGGCTGGCAAAATCCCTCCTCTCACAGGGAGATGCAACGCTTCTTGGGGTTTGCTAATTTTTATCAAAGGTTTATCAGGAATTATAGCTCCATTGTTGCCCATCATCCAAGTGCCTCTTTTTCTGGAACAACCACACTGAGAATGCTTTCACATCCCTCAAAACCAATTTTTCCACTGATCTTGTTCTTATCATCCCAGACCCTACAGCTCAGTTCATTCTTGAGGTGGATGCCTCTGACATGGGAGTAGGGGCCGTCCTGTCCCAGAGATCATCTAAGGATGACAAGATGCACCCCTGTGCATTCTTCTCATATTGCTTGACTCCAGCTGAGCACAACTATAGCATAGGTGATCAAGAACTCTTGGCCATCAAGTTGGCCCTGGAGGAGTGGAGACTTTGGTTAGATGGGACTGAGACCCCTTTTATCATATGGATTGACCATAAGAATCTTGAGTACATCAAGTCTGCCAAGCAACTTAATTCACACCAAGGCAGGTGGTCATTATTCTCTTCATGCTTTAACTTTGTGTTTTCCTTCAGACTGGGCTCCAAGAATGCCAAGCCAGATGCCCTCTCCAGACAGTTTTCACCTGACTCTCAGCAAGACGCCACAGAGCCGATCATTCCTGCCCACTGCCTTGTGGCCACTGCTCAGTTTGATAATGAGAAGGCTGTCCAGGAGGTCCTGGCTAGCGATCCAGGCCCACGTAACAGACCACCTAATGTTCTGGTTGTGCCCACTGGTGTATGTTTCCAGGCACTTCAGTGGGGGCACAGTTCTCTTCTTGCCTATCACTCTGGGGTGGCCCAAGCCCTCTTTATTATCTCTTTATTTCCTTCAGACTGGGCTCCAAGAATGCCAAGCCAGATGCCCTCTCCAGACAGTTTTCACCTGACTCTCAGCAAGATGCCACAGAGACGATCATTCCTGCCCACTGCCTTGTGGCCACCACTCAGTTTGATAATGAGAAGACTGTCCAGGAGGTCCTGGCTAGTGATCTAGGCCCAGGCAACTTCTGGTGGCCAATTATGCAGCAGGACATCCAGACTTTTGTGGCAGCCTGAGACATGTAATCCAGAAGCAAGACTGATAACTAGCCCGTGGCAAGACTTTTATTAAGGCTGCTACCTGTACCTCATTTTCCCTGGTCCCACATTGCTGTGGATTCCATCACTGTTCTCCCCAGTTCCAAGGGTAACACCTGTAGCCTAACTACTGTTGATTGTTTCTCTAAAGTGGCTCACCTTGTCCCTCTCCCCAAGCTGCTATCTGCTAAAAAGACTGCTGAGCTCCTTATTAACTATGTTTTCAGTATCTATGGTCTGCCACTGGACATCGTGTCCAACAGAGGTCCACAGTTTTCTGCTAACTTTTGGAAAGAGTTCTGTAAACTAAATGGAGCTACCCCTAGCCTTTCCTCAGGTTACCACCCTAAGACTAATGGTCACACTGAGTGCACCAACCAGAACCTAGAGGTCACCCTATGATACTTGACCACTGATGATGCATCTTTCTGGAACCAGGCCCTGCCTTGGATTGAGTATGCACACAATAGCCTCCCATCATCCTCTAATGGATTGACCATGTTCCAGTGTTATCTCAGATACCAGTCACTTCTCTTCCCAAGCAAGATGAGGAAGCATCTGTCCCTTCAGCCCAGGCCTTCATCTGATATTGTTGCAGGGTATGGGCACATGCCAGGTGTCAGCTACTACTCTCCAGCCAATTATATAAGAGGAAGGTGGACCAACACCACACACTAGCCCCAGTCTACCATCTCAGACAGAGGGTTATGTTATCCACCACCCACCTTCCCCTTCATACCCCTTCCCTCCCATAAGCTGGCACCCAAGTTTGTTGGTCCTTTTTCCATTTCCAAAGTTATCAACCCCACTACTGTCAGGCTGACTTTACCTAGGTCTATGGATCATGTTCACCCTTCCTTCCATGTCTCTCAACTAAGACCCCTGGTCTCCCCTCCCTCCAACCCCCCCCAGGTTCATCGATGGAGGCGAGGCCTACACCATCAAGAAGTTGCTAAAGGCCTGGCAGTGAGGTCAGGCGTTGCAGTACCTGGTGGATTGGAAGGGATATGGCCCAGAGGAGAGGTGTTGTGTCCCAGCATGCTTCATCTTGGACGTCTCACTCATCAGGGACTTTCACTGCCAGAACCCAGAGGCCTCGTCTGGGATGCCTGGAGGCATCTGTAGGAGGGTAGTTATTGTCACGAGCCAGCCAGGAACATCTAGGTCCCAAACTGATCTTTTACTCCATTCCCTGGTTTTCCCCTGAGCCTCCCCCATGCTGCAGCCAGCACACCTGTCTCTCATCAGCTCATCCATGGCTCTATATATCACTCTGATATTCATTTGGCATGGGATTTTCTTCACCTCGGGATATGTTTTTTTGCCTTTTTTCACTGTTTTTATATTCTGTTATTTTGTTACTTTGCTGTGTGCTGTGGAGTAACTTTGCCCTTTCTGTGGATTACCCCTTGTTTTGGGACTGTGAGCATGTTTCTTCTGATGCAGTTTCACTTTGAACTTTTGAACTTTGTTTTTGTACAGAGAGCTCTTTTCCTGCTGTGGTGCTGCATTTCTGGACTCTGTCACATTTGTCCTTTTTTTGAGCTTGTCTGTCCACTGATCACTAATCTTCATTTTTTCCCTAATTACCCATTCCTATATTTCTCCTGTCGGCTGCTCCTCCCGTCCAGTCCTCCACGATTAGGATTAAAGAACTGCCCTCTTCTCTCCAAGTGCACGTGAGTCTGCTTTTGGGTCTAGTCTACTCCTCTTGCCTTTTGGCTGTGACAAGTACAAAACATGCTATGAGCTTTATTTTTCAGATAAACCAGTCCCCTGAAGATATCTGACCAAGAAATTGCAAGAAATACAATCATTTTTACTATGCTGATGACTATTTTTTTGTTGTTGTTGTTGACTCTGAATGCCACAAATAATATGTAATAAAATATTTTGCTGCCGGTGTCTCAAATATTTTAATATTCCACCACTACTGATAAAAATGATCATTATCAAAGAAACAATGGAAGCTGATGTAAGTTATTTCAATAAATTTTATTTACATGTATATGCATATATAAAATAAATGTATTCTTTACAAAACTTTTTTTTTTCTATAGCAACATACTATGTTTTCATTACAAGGTATTAAAAATACAAGTTTTGGCCTGCTCTGAACAATTGTAAGCATAATTCTATACAGCATTGTAGCACCGCCCAGTTAATTACAAGTCATTATAAAATTACAACAGCAGTGAGAAGAATATGGACAACTGTGTTAATTAATTAGTTAATTAATTAGTTAATTAATATATTAATTGCATATAATAACATGTAAACAAGAAGTGTTCAAAGAATAGAACAGTGATGATCAATGCAACCAGCACAATTCAGGTATAGCACATAACACAGCACATTTTAATCCTTTGTTTTGCTGAAAAAATCTGTAAATTTTGTTTCTTGAAATCTTGTGTGGGCCTGTAGTCAGATGAAATGAAGCATGTTTCATAGATGTGTGACATTCGCTGCAGAAGTATCGTTGCATTCAAACCATTTTAACGCATTGTCAATTGGCTTGATAACCTTGGAAGTGGTAGGTGGTGGACCCACGATGTCATCCTCATCCTCACTGACTTCTTCACCAATCTGTTCCAGTTGCTACTGGTTCTTGGTGGCATTACAAATGACAAAATTCGATCATGCAATGCACCGCCAACACAAAAATTTCCAGCAGAAATGACTTGGCCTAAAATTTTGGGAGGCATGGACTGACCATGTTACAGTGTTTTTTTGTGTTATACCAAATTATTATAGTATTATAACAGTGCTCTACTGTAGTGGAACCTGAGTGATGCTTCTTTGCAGCTAGCAGACTGTTCATCTCCTCCCTGGCCTTGACTCTGGACTGTCACAAATTAACTAGGTGAGACTATGCTGCTAGAAATGAGAGGGGTGGATGAATACCATGCCACCCTAACAGGCCAGCTTAATTCAGTAGTACATGTTTTAAATGTAAATGTATTGTGCGATAGTTGAGGGTAAGCCCCACCTGACCTATTTTCCAGTTCCAATTGACACATACTGACATACCACATGCTAATTATATAGATAATATAATTCATATATATTTTATGAAACTTTTTGCACAGTAAGTGTTTTTGATAGTAATAAGATCAGTCATGTCAATATGTGTTATAAATGGAGGGCAGACACTTATGCAATCTCAGTTTCAGGTCTTTAATAAAAAAAAAATAAAAAGGCAGACAAATAAGGCAGATATGTGAGGCAAGATCAAGATTAAAATCTAGCAAGGGTTCAGGTGATCAGCAAACAGCAACTTACAAGCAAAGTCCAAAATACAAAAAACAGGAAAAAGAACTAGATCAAAACCAGGATATCACACACTATAACAGGCATGAGACACTGAACATATTACTTCACAGTGTGTGTGTGTGTGTGTGTGTGTGTGTGTGTGTGTGTGTGTGTGTGAGAAACATCCTTAGATGCTTCAGCATTCAGTGTGACAGGGGTGTGTGTGTTGAGGTTCAGTGAAATCCCACATGAAACCTGTTTGGATTCATAGTCTGTGGTAACCATGTTTGTATGCTGTGGTGGATTCTGGGGAAACAGAGTCTGAAGCAGACTCCAGTGCTCATGTGACAGAGCTTCACCCTCACCCTCTGAAGAACTGAGTGGATCCTTTTTTTGGTTAGTCTTTGGGATGGGGACCTGGTTTTTCTGGGTGTATGGCATGAAAGTCCTGAAGGAGCAGGGGTTCACATATGTCCCAGATCAGAACCCAGCACTGTTCCTCCAGGCCTTATCTCTCCCAGTCAATTAGGTACTCCAACCTGCCTTTTTGCCTCTGGGAAATGAACATGGATCTGACAGTGAAGACAGCCTGTCCATCTATGTCCAAGAGTCCAGGGGTTGTTGTGGATTTCAGAGACCAGAGATGATGAGTTTGAGGTGGTACACATGGAAGGAGGGAGCTAGTGTGCTGTGTCTTGGCAAATCCAGTTTGTAAATGACTTTGTTTACTTAGTGCAGGATTTTAATCAATGTACCAGCCGCTGAGCTTCTTGCATCTGGGCAAGCCCCTGATATCCCTGGTGGCAAGTCACACTCAGTGTCCTGGTTGGTAACTGGTGGTCTCCCCTCTGTGTTCATTTTTTCTTGCCACTTGTTCCAGGCACTGGTGCATGCTCAAACATACTTGCTCACTCCTCTTGAACCAGTCATCCATTTTGGGGCTTGTGTGGGGATTTCATGGGAATAGGGGAGGTTGGAACCCAAATATGGACTGGAAGGGAATGAGATGAGTAGCAGCATGATGGGGAGTTATGAGCATACACTACTCAAGGAAGAAAACAAGCCAACTCACCTTGGTTCTCTGCTCAGAATGCCCTCAGAAAGCAGCCAATTGGCATGCTCTAACTGCCCATTCACCTAGGGGTGATTACCCAGAGATGCAACTGACTGAGTCTCCCAGTTTTTCCATAAAGCTTTTCCAAACTGTGGAAACTGCACTCCCTATTCACTAAATATGTTTTCAAGAATGCTAAAGCACTGAAACATTTGGTTAAAATTTATTTGATTTCTGCTGTCTTTAAGGCTGTAGGTAGACCAAGTGTTCACAATGGGCAGAGGTGGCATTAAAGGCAGCCTTCCACTCATCACCAAGCTTTATATGCACTAAATTATATGCACTGCACAGGTCAAGCTTAGTAAAAAGCTTGGTGTCATAGAGGTCTTGAAGCACCAATGGGACTAATGGCAGTGGCTAGAGATACTTCTCTATGATCTGGTTTAACCCTTTGTAATTGATACAAGGACAGAGTCATCCCCATTTTTTCTCAACAAAAAGGACTTATTTGAAGCTGGTGATATTGAGGGCCACTGCTTGCTTCTCAGTGGATACAAGGGATATATTCTGTTATGTGGTGGAATGGTTCCATGGAGGAGATGAATCACACAATTCAATAAGCAATGAGGAGGTGAAGCTGTTCACTTTGGTTTTGCCAAAGACTTCCATGAATTTGTGATATTCTTTGGGGTTGTGCATTTGGCTATGATTGTCTTGGTTCTTTTTGGTTTGTGGACACAATTGTGTTCTGAGGGAGGTGCTGGCAGTGCTTGAAGCAGTAGTGAGACATGTTAGTGATATTTCTGTCTGGCCAGGAAATTTAGGAGTTATGGTGTCGCATTCAAGAATATCCAACAACAATGGCATGCTTGGGAGTGGCTGTCACAAGTAACTGGAGTTCTTCATGGTGTAGTCCACTGATCTGGAGTTGCAAGGGTTTACTTAGAGTTATGATCCCAGTACCAATAAGTCCCATGTCTATGTTGCTGATGTTCAGGGAATGTATTAGTTTCTAGGAAACAGAGTGCAGAGTGCACTCATGTGCAGATGTGACATGTTTTTAACCTTAACCAAACTAGGCATCAAATTAATCATTTACTCACAATTCTGTTTGAAAACCAAGTGGTATCTAAACTCTAAGCACAGGGATATTGAGGTAACAGCCTGTGAAATACTAGATTTCAGTAGGAGAAAAAGAAAGGTAGATCTGTTGTATGCTAGTTTCCTAGAAACACTGCAATGCCTGCCCTGGAAAGTTTTGAAAAAATGGAGTCCATTTGGTGGGATCTGGTGACTTTTAGGAGCATTTATGGTGGTACTGACAGTACCACTTTTTACTGTTAACATGGTTGAAAAGGTTGGAGGTCTGTGATGCTGTGGTTTGCAGCATGGGGTTCACATGAGCAATAAATAAAGTCATCACCTGACTTTATTTATACATCATGTATTACATAATAACGTTGTTTTATTACCTGAACTACTGCCAGGACACCACAAACCAAAAGTTTAGTTGCAAACCAAGTTCTGCTGCAGTTAGAAAAACCTAATAATACCCCCTGCAGACTACATTTACTGCACAAATGCCCTTTATACTTAGGCCTACTTAATGCTTCATACTTTGGATAAATATGTTCTTGTCCATTACACACATCAACCTGTGTGATGCAGTTGTGCCTTTTGAAGAGAGAATAAATGAAGAGGGAACTGAACATTAACCGTTTATTGAAATTATTATTACAAGGGTGATTATAGTTACTATATGGCTACAGCTACAACTGGAATGTGCTGACTCTGTTAACATTTGTAATTATTGTACTATCCACTATTAGATAAAATAAAATCTTACAATATTGTTTGAAAGTCTTAAGCAAGATATTTTGTTATTTTACAAAAAAATAACACTTCAGATATTGTTTTAACAATAATATCACTATATAAATAATAGAGTGCTGTGTAACTAGATGTCCATGGAGTTGCTGAGACATGGTGTGCCAGGAATACCATCTTGCCTACAGTTCAGATAGGAGTCCTTTGAAAGTAAATGCTTTGTCTTTCACAAAATTCTGTTCCCAAAAGCTGATGTTAGTAAAAATTCTTTACACAAAGGTTTTCTTGCTTTTGTAGTTTTTTTTTAACTGTTCTTCCATGTTGGGACTCTTCAGAAAAAAGAAAGTATATTCCAACATGTAGCTAATGCTAATACTAATAATAACACTGCACCATCACGCCAGTGTTTCTGAGTAATTTTGTATGTATCATAACCACTAATAAACTCTAATTTCCATGTATATCTATCCTTTGCTTCTTTCTGACTAAGATTAAATAAGCCAGTAGTAGAGGTATTTTTTAGCTGTAGTTTTCTTCAGGCAACAGACACCAGGCATCTTCGCTTGGCTTTAGTATGTGAACAGTATGTAAACAAAATTCGCTTGTCCCCCAGGCATAGGGTAGCAACGGTTGCTAAGGTAAATGTGACGTCAGTGCAAGGGCGCTCACCCACACACTGAAGCATCATGGTACTGGTGCAGCAGCAAAGTGATTGTGGGCTTTTGTGGTGATTGGGGATTTCCCATGGTTTTTTCTGATCTGCCTGAGTGCATCATGGGCAAACTTGCCCAAAGCATTGATTTTCCTTCAAAATATGCCCAACCATTGCAAAGTATAAATCTGATGTGATTTTTCAGTGAGTGTCAGAGCAAAAAATAGTATGTTTGCAAATTTAAAGCATGTCGGCATGAAAGTAAAGCATGTTGGATACAACACACAGACATGCTCTGGTCAGGGGGCAAGGTGGTGTAGTGGTTAGTGCTGTCACCTCACAGCAAGAAGGTCCGGGTTCAAGCTCCGTGGCCGGCAAGGGCCTTTCTGTATGGAGCTTGCATGTTCTCCCCATGTCTGCATGGGTTTCCTCCGGGTGCTCCGGTTTCCCCCACAGTCCAAAGACATGCAGGTT
>JAPEIY010000020.1:10204932-10218946 GCA_026122135.1 Cathorops aguadulce | reverse complement strand
TCGCCCGTAGTCAGCTGGGAAAGGCTCCAGCTTGCCTGCGACCCTGTAGAACAGGATAAAGCGGCTACAGATAATGAGATGAGATGAAACAAAAAGAATTGGGTGTCAGGGAAAATTCTTTTTATGACCTACACTTGAAAAATCTGGAAGGCTATCTACTTGCATTTCTGTTTCCTGACATTTCTATTTTCAGCAGTGTCTCCTCTAGTACGTTCCACCACTTTGGCCTGCATATGTACATACTTTCTTCTCTTTGTTCTGTGCCTTGTAGTCAGCTGGAAGGCATGTCGGATTGAGCTGAGCCTCCTGTAGTGTGCCGATATTGTCATGAGATCAAAGAAGTAGGGGGCTATTGGGAAGAGGTGTGGGTCAAAAAACTTTTTGTTCCAAAACTTTAGGAAGGACCGAAAGTGAATAGGTTAATTTGTGTGCAGTGCACAGAGAAAATGGAACACAAGCAGCCTGTGGTAACGAAAGCAGCTCTGGTTTTGCTCATCACTTTGAGGTGAGAGCCTCTGTTTTGTAAGATGGCAAATTTAATAAGCAGCAAACTCCATTACATATCCACTCGCCATGGTAACCCAGAGTCAGGATATGGAGATGGGGCCTAGAGAGGACGCAGTTATCAAAAGAGCCATCTGCCCATGGGAGGCCAAAAACCTGGGGTTGCAATGCTCCTCTACCTCACTCATCTCCTCTTCCCTGTTGTGTGTGTTGACTGCTGGTTTATAGCATAGGCATGCTTGTTTTGGTTGCGTGAATGATTAAGGAAATCATCGATTATGCAAATTGATGGTTGATTGCCACTATTTGGACTCGATGTGTGACTGTCAGCAGGCGTAAACATGGTTGTCTGAAAAAGGATTTGGGTTTGTGCCTTTTAGTAATGTTCAGTCATGAGTTCAAACTGCTCTTTTTTTTCTTGTGCATGCTCTCCATGTGTTTTCTGTAGAATTTCTGGTTTCCTCCCACCTAAAAAAAACATGCCGGAAGGCAGTCTGACAATCCTAAATTGCTCAAGGTGTGAAGCAGTATGTGGATTTGGATGTACATGGTGTCCTACAATGGATTGGCATCCCATTCATGCCTCACATCCCATGACCGGGATAAGGAGGTACACAAAAGATGTCTTAAACATCTTTTGACTTAAAAGTTATTTTTTCCTTACAATGAAATCTGTGTAAGCTGACCAAGTATCAGTTTGTTTCACAATGAACAAAAATGTAGCTAATGAATGAATTAAAGGAGAACTGAAGGCAATTTTTTTTTTATTATCAAAATTCTATTTATTCATTTTATTCATTTATTCATTTTATTAAATATAGGAATTAATTTTTGATAGCTATTTTGTCACTGCCATAGCAAGTTATGAGTTTTTGAAATATGCTCTGTAATATATCAGTCCATATGTCAAAGCAATGGCCATCAATGAGATTTGTTGAGACCTGTGCAAGACATCGTAGGACGGAAGTAAAACGTATAGCGGAAATCAAAGTGACCAACACCTGCCAACGTTGTCAAAAGACGCGCGCGCCCTCTTTCGAATGCTGATGTAATCAAGCCAGAGGTTTTGTTTGTTTTGATAGCAATCAGGAGAATTTGAAAAAAGTAGGCAGTAATCGTCATTTAAACTCGTTTTTGTGTAATACTTCATTTGGAAAACAGTTTTCAAAATGACGGCACTGACACCTAGCTGACACTTCACGTTTTGAAGTCTCGCACAAGTCTCGTGAAGATCGCGTGGATAAGTGACGTCTGTCGTGGACCAAACGAACTAAATTCAGCGTGGCTAAAACCCAAATAGGCCGATAAGTATAATATTTAATTGCAATTAGTTGCCAATACAAGTCACGATATATGGTTACTAAAACCGAAAACATAATTGACTAACACATTAATTAAGAAATAAAGCAAGTTTAAAAATGACTTCAGTTCTCCTTTAATTATTGTTTTTGTCACAGTCCGGTCAAGTCCATTCATGCCTGAGTTTGTGGGACTTCCAGGCCGGATCCAGGACAGGAATTCAGTCTTGCCCTGCTGAAGGCCATTTTCCCTGAAGCGGCACTCCCAACCCTGTTACCACTCCTCTCCCATCAGCCAGGGCCTTCTTAAGAACTGTTTGGAGCTACTCCAGTTGCCAGATTGTCTCTCGTAGACTTTCCTTGCCTCGCTACAACCCTTTGGTATTGTGTCTTCTTGATTCCCCTTGCCTGAATTGTTCCTTGTTTTTTGTCTAGTTTTCTGTCCAGTTTTTTTGCCACTGTTTTACCTTCCTGTTCTTTTAGACTGTGTTTTTGCTTCCTCTGCCTGGGTTTCCCCTGTCCCTGTGTTCTTCAGTTTTTGTGAAGATTTTTCTGTCCTGCTTTTGTCCCTGACCATGCCTACCTGCTCCTCTGTTTTTGACCTCCTGCCCCATTCTTTGACCACTGATTTTTGCCTGAGCTCTACTGTACTTCTGCCCTCTACTTCATTAAAGAAGTTTTTCTCTGCACACTGCCTGTCTTGAGTCTGCCCTTGGGTCCTCACTTCACCTCAGCTCGCCATTTCTGACAGCACAGTCTGACCAACATGGACCCAGCAGATTTTGCCCAGCTAAGAGCAGCAGTGTAAAAACAGGGAGTTCTCCTTGGGACCCACCAACACAACATCCAACAGGTGAACCAAAACCTTGTCACCATCTCTAACACTCTCGATCTTCTTGCCATTCAGCTACAACAGCTTCAAGTAACGTCTGCTCCTACACAACCCCCCTCCACCTACTGCTCCTCCAGCTCTTACTCCAGCTCTCTTCAGAGAGCTGAGACTTCCCACCCCACAGCCATATGACAGAGAACCAGGTACAGTACCTGCTGATCATTTTTATTTCAGTGCTCGCTAACCCTTGAGCTTCAACCACTGCCCTTCCCTACAGTGTGTTCCTGGGTGGCCTACACCATTACTCTCCTCACTGGCAAAGCTAGGGAGTGGGGAACAGCTATGTGGGACACCAATCCTCCATGCTGTGCCAGTTTCAAGAATTTCACAGAGGAAATGAGGCAAACCTTTGATTGCTCTCTGTCTGGCAGAGAGGCAGAAAGAGAAATCATGGGGCTGTGGCAGGGTGCCAGGTCCACGTTTGATTATGCGATTGAATTTTGCACTTTGGAGGCATCTTGTGGCTGGAATGAGAGTGCCTTGTTTGATGCATTTTTGAACGGGCTCTCAGACTCCATCAAGGATAAGCTGGTCTCATGAGAACTGCCACCTGATCTCCCTGGTCTCATGGACATCGCCAGTTGTATTGACTCCCAGATCAGACAGTGGGTGAAAGAGAGAACTCAGACTAGTCTTGCTCCCCCTCAGCCCCTCCATTCCTTCTGCTGAGCCCATGCAGGTAGACCGAGCCCGCATCTCACCTGAGGAATGACAGCGCTGTCGGGATATGAGGGCATGTTTTTATTGTGGACAGCTGAGACACTTCTGCCAATCTTACCCTTTAAATTCACTGGCGGGCTCTTCCTTTTAGGGGCCCTGGTGGGCAATGTCCAGAATCAGCCCCCGACCAGTCAACCGCTACTCCCAGTGGTCATGATCCATGGCAATCAGCCCCACGACCTCTAGGCACTCATTGATTCAAGGGCTGACAGAAACCTGATCTGCTTGACCACCACCAAGCGCCTGGGGATTCCACTATTGGCTCTGAACTTATCCCTCACTGTCCTGACCCTTAATGGTACTGGTCTGACCACTATCACCCATTGAACAGCCCCGGTCACCTTAAGAATCTCTGGCAACCACTCTGAATCCATCTAGTTTTATGTCATGAGTAAGCCCCATGTGCCCATAGTTCTTGGTCTGCCCTGGCTAAGTTTACATAATCCCCATGTCAACTGGACTAACACCACCATTTTAGGATGGAGTCAATTCTGCATATTGTCATGCCTGAGATCTGCCCTCCCTCATGCTGAGCTGCTCCAGCCCACCACTGGTGAATATCCTGACCTCTATAATGTGCCTCCCGAGTATAATTACTTAAAACCTGTGTTCAGCAAGTCTCAAGCTGTTTCCCCTTCCTCCCCATAGGTCCTATGACTGTGGAATTGACCTCCTCCCTGGGACTGCACTACCTAAGGGGCGACTTTACTCTCTCTCTCCTTCAGAAAGGCAAGCCATGGATAAATACATCACCGAGTCCTTAGCACCTGGAATTATTTGTCCCATCTCTTCTCCTGCAGGAGCAGGATTCTTTTTCATGGAGAAGGACAAATCCTTGCACCCTTGCATTGATTACTGGGGGCTAAATGACATCACCATCAAGAACCGTTACCCCCAACCTCTAGTGTCTAAGGTGTTTGAGTTACTTCAGGGAGCCCAGATTTTCACCACGCTAGACCTGCACAATGCTTACCACCTCGTGAGGATCAGGGAAGGGGACAAATGGAAGACAGCATTCAACACCCCCATGGGCCACTACAAATATCTTGTGGTCCCATTTGACCTAACACTCCTGTGGTTTTCCAGGCCCTCGTTAATGATGTCTTGAGGGACTACATTAACGTTTTTGTTTATCTGGATGATATATTGATTTTTTTTCCCTGCTCCCTTGATAAACACTGCATCCACGTCAGCCAGGTCCTTCAATGACTCCTGGAAAATAAACTCTTTGTTAAGGCCAAGAAATGAGAGTTCCATAGAAGCTCTGTCTCCTTTCTGTGTTTCATTACTGTATCTCCCCCACACAGATTCAGAAGGACCCCTGAAACTCAAGGCAGTTGCTGACTGGCCGACCCCGTCCTCTTGGCGAGAACTCCAGCGATTTCTTGGATTTGCGAATTTCTACAGGCAATTCATCAGGAACATTAGTACAGTAGCTGGGTCCCTCACTGCTCAAACTTCCACCAAGGTCCCTATCAGCTGGAGGGGAAGGGGCCAAGAAGGCATTCTCCAAGCTCAAATGAAGGTTCACGTCAGTACCTACACTCACCATTCCAGATCCGTCCCAGCAGTTTGTGTTTGAGGTCGATGCTTCAGGGTCAGGGCTATATTGTCCCAAAGATCGCCTAGTAACAACAAGATTCATCCTTGCTCCTTCTTCTCTCATTGGCTTTCCCCCTCTGAGAGAAACTACAATGTTGACAATAGAGAACTGTTGGCTGTGAAACTGGCCTTGGAATAATGGAGACATTGGTTGGAGGGGTCAGACCTTCCCTTCATCATATGGACAGATCACAAGAACATCAAATACCTCAGGACTACCAAGTGCCTAAATTCTCGTCAGGCCTGATGGTATCTCTTCTTTTCTCACTTCAAGTTCATGCTTTCCTTCCGCACAGGCTCCAAGAATGGTAAGCCCTATGCCTTGTCCAGAAAGTTTTCTCCCCTCCAGGAGGAATCGACCTCCCCTGAGACCATCCTTCCTCCATGGTGCCTGGTGGGGGCTGCTCTGTTAGAGGTGGAAATCCTGGTCCAGAAGACCCATGAGCAGGAGCCATGGCCCAGTAATACACCTCCTAATCATCTTTTTGTTCCTGTTTCTGTGCGGGCACAGGTGTTGCAGTGGGGTCATGGCTCAAGAATGGCATGCTACCCAGGAGCAGCCTGGACTCTGGCACTCATCCGACAACATTTTTGGTGGCCATCTATCAAGGAGGACATTCAGAGGTTTGTGGCAGCTTGTGAAATCTGCGCCAGGAGCAAGACTGGCAACAGACACCCTGCTGGCCTGCTAAGACCCCTTCCTATTCCCCACCAGCCCTGGTCACACATAGCCCTGGATTTCATCACAGGACTCCCCAATTCAGGTGGCTATACTTGTATCCTCTCTGTTGTCAACTGTTTTTCTAAAGCTGTTCATTTTATCCCTCTACCCAAGCTTCCCACCGCCAAGGAGACTACCAAATTGCTGATATTCCATGTTTTCCATCTACACAGACTCCCCTCAGACATCATATCAGACCATGGACCCCAGTTCTCTGCCCAATTCCAGAAGGCTTTCTGTAAACTCATTGGTGCTTCTCGCAGTCTGTCTTCAGGTTTTCACCCTCAGACAAATGGACAGATGGAACAGGCCAACCAGGAGCTGGAAGTAGCTCCCAGGTGCATGGTGTCCAAGGATGCTGCCTCCTGGGGCAAGACCCTTCCTTGGATAGAGTACGCTCACAACTCCTTACCCACCTCTGCTACAGTTCTTTCCCTCTTCCAATGCTCTCTGGGTTACCAGCCAATACTCTTCCTCATCCAAGAAGACATAGTCACCATGCCCTCTGCCCAGATGTTTGTGCACCACTGCAGGAGAACGTGGGCATTGACCAGGAAAAAGCTCCTATGTTCTGTCAAGATGTTTAAAGAGCAAGCTGACAAACACTGCTCGGCAGCTCCCATCTACTGGGTGGGGCAGCGGGTAATGTTCTCCACTTGCCACTTGCCCCTCAAGACAGTCTCCCACAAATTGGCTCCTAGGTTCATAGGACCTTTCCCCGTCTCCAAGGTAATTAATACCTGCTCTGAAAGACTGTTTCTGTCTGCAACCATGCACCGTATTCACCCAACTTTCCATGTCTCCCAAGTCAAACCCCTTGTTTCCAGTTCCCTGTCCCCACCCTCCAAACTGCCTGCTCCTCCAGGTTCATAGATGGTGGTGAGGTCTTCCCTGTCAGGAGATTGCTGAAGGTACTATGCTGAGGCAGAGAACCTGGTTGATTGGGAGGGGTATTATCCTGAGAAGAGGAGCTGGGTTCCTGCCAGGTTCATCATGGAACCCACCCTCATCATGGACTTCCACCAACAACACCCTGATTTTCTAAGGTGCCTGGAGGCACCTGTTGAAGGGGGGGGGGGGAGGTACTGTCACAGTCCAGTCCATCCATGCCTTAGATTGTGGGACTTCCACACCAGCTCCAGGCTGGATCCAGGACAGGAATTCAGTCCTGCCTTGCTGAAGGCCAATTCCTGAAGCGGCACTCCCACACCTGCTACCACTCCTCTCCCATCAGCCAGGGCTTTTTAAAAACTGTTTGGAGCTACTTTATTTGCCAGACTGTCTCTTGTAGACTTTCCTCACCTCGCTAAAGCTCTTTGGTATTGTGTCTTCTTGATTCCCCTGCTTGAATTACTCCTTGGTTTTTGTCCCTGTTTTTTGCCTGCCTGTTCTTTTGAATTGTGTCTTTTGCTACCTCTGCCTGGATTTCCCTTGTCCCTGTGTTCATCAGTTTTTGTAAAGATTTTTCTGTCCTGTTTTTTGTCCCTGATCATATCTACCTGCTCCTCTGCATTTTTGACCTCCTGGCCTGTTTTTTGACTAGCAGTTTTTGCCTGAGCCCTACTGTACCTTTGCCTTTCTGCTATCTACTTCATTAAAGAAGTTTTCTCTTTACACTGTCTGTTTTCTGAGTCTGCTCTTGGGTCCTCACTTCACCTCAGCTCACCACACCTGACACCTATGGTTGTTGAGTGACATTTGAAGGAGTTGACAATCATCCCAGTCAGTGGAGAGTTGTTTTTGCCCTCTGCCAGTCTGGAACTTTATCCCCAGTGTCTGCTGTTTGACCTTGTTCTTATGATCTGCTGTCTTTGAAATTTTGAGGATGGAAGCAATGGGACACTCACTCTATCCCTCCACCAGTAAAGCCGAATTGAACCCTTCTTTTACTCATGCACAACTTTTCTAAGTCTTTTGGTATGGTGAATATTTTTGTATTGGAATTAAATTTAAGGTACTACCAGCACTGTTTTTGCCATCCAAACTGGCAAGAGGATAGTGATGACCACAGTCATGTTTTTATACATCCATCCATCCATTATCTGCATTTTTTTTTACACTTTACATTGTTAAATAAGATTTGGTTCAGGTGATCACCTAATCAGTATCGCATTAAGTTAAATGAGGTGTGCTTGTGTTGGAGTTCCAGCAGAGACACTGGAATGAAATGTGTGCCATACACTGAGATGCTGATTTAAGAAAAAAAAACTGAAGTGGTCTCTTAATTTTTTTCCCAGACCTGTATATAGTAAGAGCAAGATAGTGGCATGCACAGATGCAACAGCTTACAGCTCTCCTTTATGGTTATTTTTGTTTGTAGGTTTTTTTTTTGTGCATTTATGCATTTTTGTTTATTGACACTACATACAGTCCACAGGATCTCCTGATGATAAGACTCCAGAGTAAACAAGCTGTTACATCAGAATTTCTCCACTTCCATGACATACTGGAGGAACTAGCCAAAACACCAGGTTCTCCATAGATTATCATCCACACAAACAAGTGATGGAGGCAGTGGAGAGGCAGGGGGCAGAAACAGGGCTGCCAAGCTGGTGCACTTACAAGGCTAAAGAGGCACCCATACAGACTACCACTTCCCAGCATTTTTCTATCCAATGCCAGATCCATCTGCAACAAAATGGACAAACTGAGGTTACAGATTGCAATGGAGAAATACATCCAGGACTGTTGCATTCTATTCATCATGGAGCCCTGGCTTCAGGCATGTATACTGGATACAGCTATTGAGCTAGCAGGCCGCACAGCACACCATCACACAGAAACAGAGATTCTGGTAAGAGGAAAGCAGGGGGTTTATGAATTTATGTTAATAACAGTTGGTGCACTAACACTAAGGCCATCAACAGCCATTGTTCCCAGACCTGGAGTATTTGACTGTTAAATGCAGACCCATCTATCTCCCTCACGAGTTTACTCTGCTGTTGGTCACTGTTGTGTGTACATTCCACCTGATGCTAAAGCTAACTCAGCTCTAGGCTACTTACACAATGGAATAAGCAGCCAGTAATACACATACCCTGAAGCAGTACATGTTATCGTGGGTGACTTCAACCATGCTGATTTAAAACTAGTGCTCCCCAATTTTCAGCAGCACTTTAAATGTGCTACTAGAGAAGGTAAAATATTAGATAGAACTTACTCCAACATCAAAAATGGCTACAGGGCAGCACCTTTAATCACACTTGGGATGCTCAGATCACATGTCATTTTTGCTAATACCAGTCTACCACCCACCTCAGGAAGAAAACTTTGCCAATCATGAGGACTACATGGTCAATAGGTGCCTCATGTCAGTTGCGGGATTGCTTTGAAATAATAAATTGGGACATTTTTGAACATCATGACCTGGAAGAGTGCACTTCAACTGTGTTCAGCTACATTAAGAACTGTGCTGATACTGTCTCTGTTGAAAAGTGTATCCGGGTGTATCCTAATGGCAAACCATGGATAACAAAAGAAGTCCAGATCCTGCTGAGGGATAGGAACACCACTTTCAGGTCTGGCGATGGGGCACAATGTAATGCTGCCAGAGCCAAATTAAGAAGAAACATCAAAACAGCCAAGGCAGCTTATAAGAGGAAGATTGAGGACCACTTCTACAGTTGCAACACATGGCAGATGTGGCACGGAGTTCAACACATTGCCAACTACAAGTCCAGTAATCTCACAGCTGCTAATGGAGATCGTGCTGGCTGAGGAACTGAACTGTTTCTTTGCCTGCTTTGAGGTGAAGGCACCAGAGGCAGCTACCTTCCACCTACCAGCCCACAGCAGCCATACCCTCACAATGCCGGAACATGAGGTAAGGCATCCACTGAGGGTGGTAGAAAGGAAAGCTGCCGGAAAGCTACTGGACCTGGTGGGGTGTCAGGGAGGGTGCTGAAGGAATGTGCAGACCAACTCACTGGGGTCTTCACAAAAATCTTCAACCTGTCCCTGTCTCAGTCCATGATCCCACCCTGCCTAAAAGGTGATACAATCATCCTGTTGCCAAAAAAGAAAAAAAAACCATCAGCAACAGCCTTAATGACTACTGTCTGGTGGCACTCACACCAGTGGTCATGAAGTGTTTTGAGTAATTGGTCATCATTTCCAGCCTCTCACCCACATTCAACTCACACCAGTTTGCATACAGAGCTAACAGATCTACAGAAGATGCCATTGTCATAGCTCTTCACATAGTATTGAGCCATCTGGAACATCAGGGGAGCTATGTAAGGCTGCTCTTCATAGACTCTAGCTCTGCCTTCAACACGATCATCACAAGCAGACTGGTCAACAAATTACTGGACTTAGGACTGTCACACACCATCTGCTACTGAATCATAGACTTCCTGACAGATTGCTCTAAGAGTCAGAGTAGGCCCCCTTCTCTCCACAGCCTTCAGTCTCTGTACTGGCTCTCCACAGGGTTGTGTGCTGAGCCCCCTGCTCTATACTCTCTAGAGACATACGAGTGCACCCCCACACATCTGAGTAATGCCATTATTATATTTGCAGATGATACAAATGTGGTTGGGCTCATCTCTGGAGAAGATGAGGCAGCATACAGAGACGAGGTCCAGAGGCTGTCAGTGTGGTGCACACAGAACAACTTGGTCCTGAACACCTCCAGAACCAAAGAGCTGATCATTGAGTACAGAAGGAAAAAGTCTGATCCACATCAATTGTACATCAATGGACACCACATGGAGAGGGTTTCAGACTTCAGGTACATGTGGATGATATATATATATAAAATGTGGCAGTGGGGGCGTGGTCAAGCTGGAGGGTGGAGTCAGGGAAGGTAAGTGGCAGAATCACTACACCTGATGTCAATTAACCTGTGTTTGTGTGTCTTCCCAGCGACCATGCCTGATATAAGGAGAGAGAGAGAGCAGAGGAAGGGAGCTCTCTCCCCAACCAGACAGCTGATGTGTGTGTGTGTGTCTGAGTATCTGGGAGAGTGAAACACTGAAAAGTGTTGAAATAAAGAGTTTTTGGAAACTCAGTTCTGGCCTGCCATATTTCTGTGCTCCACCCAACCATACAAAGCTTAAAGTGGTGCTGAAACCCAGGAAAGGAGCACAGAGGAGAACAACCCCATGGAGACCTCCCCCTTTGCAGACCTGATCCACGCCCTCGCCACGGCCCAACAGAGCCAGCACCAAGTGCTGATTGCCCTTCGAAAGGAGCAAGAACAACGGTTCGAGGCCCTGGTGCAACAACAAGATCGTCAGGCATTCTGGCACCTCCACGCATCGGTGGGATCCACCACCTCCACATCCACGGGCCCACCCCACCTCACCCTAACAAAGATGGGCTCGCATGACGACCCTGAGGCTTTCCTCACACTATTCAAACAAACAGCAGAGGCCTCGGGCTGGCCGATGGAACAATGCGCGGTGCGCCTCCTCCCCCTGGTAATGGGTGAGGTGCAGCTGGCTGCGCTACAGCTCCCCACCGACAGCTGGCTAGTCTACATAGACCTACGCTGGGCCATCCTCCAGCGTGTGGGGTGCACCCCCGAACAACAACACTAGCACTTCTGCACTCTATGCCTAGAGGAGGTCGGCCAGCCATTCGTGTTTGGCCAGCAACTCCGGGATGCCTGCCGGCGGTGGCTGAGGGCTGACAACTGCAACGCCAAGGAACTCGTCAATCTGGTGGCACTAGAGCAGTTCATTGTCCGGTTTCCCGAAGGAACAGTGGAGTGGGTCCAGTGCCATCGCCCGGTGTCACTGGATCAAGCCATCGAGTTGGTGGAGGATCATTTGGCGGCTGTTTCCACGGCAGGATCGCAGAGCTCCTCTTCTCCTCTCTCTCTCTCTCTCTCTCTCTCTCTCTCCCTCCCCTTCTGTGTCTCATCCTTGCCCCATTCCCCCACTGCAGAGGCAGGGGCCGGCTCCACCCCAGCCAGCCCACCACACCCACGGCGCCCTCCCGTTTCCCACTTCTGTGTCTGTCTCTCTCCCGCCTCAGGTGAGTGAGCCCCAGAGTGCCAGTGCAGAGAGAAAGCCCGGGCCAGTTTGCTGGTGCTGCAGGGAACCAGGGCACCTCCAGCATCAGTGCTCAGTAATGGAGGTGGGTGCGGTGGTCCAGATCCCCGACACGCCAGGGAGCATCCTCAATCGGGCCGGAGCGTATCGTATACCGGTGAGTGTCCAAGGGGATACGTATCAAGCTTTGGTGGACTCTAGCTATAATCAGACCACAATCCACCAAAGCCTGGTGCAAGACGAGACATTGGGGGGAGCACAATTGGTGAAGGTGTTGTGTGTGTGCATAGGGATGTTCACAACTACCCTTTTAGTGTCAGTCCACATTCTATTTCAAGGGGAGAAATTTAGTGGAAAGGTGGCAGTTAATCCTCACCTTACCCACTCGATAATTTTGGGGACTGATTGGCTGGGATTTGGGGAGATAATGACTCATTTAGTGAAGAGTGGGTCCTGCTGTAGTTCAGCAGGAGGAGGTCCTGGAGTGGCATTGGTGGGAGCAGCTGTCACAGAGCCATCTATGTCATCTCCGCATCAGAGTGAGGAGCAGCAGGCTCCTCCTCCCTCTCTCGGGGAATCCCTTGCAGATTTCCCATTAGAGCAGTCATGAGATGAGACTCTGTGGCACGTGTTTGACCAAGTGAGAGTAATCAGTGGTCAAACGCTCCAGTCAAATGCCACCCCGTCCTTCCCCTATTTCTCCATTATGAGAGATAGATTATACCGAGTGACGCAGGACACTCAGACTAAGGAGACAGTCTCTCAACTTTTGATTCCAAAGAGCCACCAGGAATCGGTATTCCAGGCAGCTCACTTTATTCCCATGGCTGGACACTTGGGGCAGGATAAGACACTAGCCCGAATAATAGCCCAGTTCTATAGTAACGAAAGGCCGCAGCATCTGCAACACCTGAGGGCCATCTTTGGGTCACTGAGGCAAGCGGTTCTCATGGCCAACCTGAAGAAGTGTGTGATTGGGTGGCTGGAAGTACAGTATCTGGGCTTCCACTTGGGCAATGGGCAGGTACATCCCCAAATTAATAAGACGGCAGTGATTGCAGCCTGCCTGAGGCCCAAGACCAAAAAGGGGGTGAGAAAAGGGTTCCTGGGGCTGGCTGGCTACTATCTGGGGGCACCAGATCCAGTCCAGTGGACAGAGCAATGCCAGTGGGCTTTCTCTGAGGTGAAGGCTGCACTGTGTGGGGAGCCACTGTTACACTCCCCTGACTTTTCTCTCCCCTTTATGTTGCTGACAGACACATCAGACAGAGGGCTGGGGGCTGTTTTGTCCCAGGAGGTGGAGGGGGAGGATCACCCCGTGTTGTACATCAGCAGGAAGCTGTCAGTGCATGAGGGTCGCTACAGCACAATAAAGAAGGAGTGCCTAGCCATCAAGTGGGTGGTCCTCACCCTTCGCTACTACCTGCTGGGATGCCCTTTCACCCTCTGTTTGGACCACGTGCCCCTCCAGTGGCTCCACCGCATGAAGGATGCCAACGTGCGGATTACCCGTAGGTATCTGGCACACCAGCCCTTTAACTTCAAGGTGATCCACAGGCCAGGGGTGCAGATGTTCCTCTCCCATCAATGGGGGGGAGTCGGCTGAAGGCAGGATGGCTGCCTGGACTGAGTAGAGCGGTGGGGGTATGTGGCAGCGGGGGTGTGGTCAAGCATCGGTCTGTGACCGGAGGGCAGAGCCATGGAAGGTAAGTGGCAGAATCACTGCATCTGATGTCAATTAATCTGTGTTTGTGTGTCTTCCCCAGTGATTGCGCCTTGTATAAGGAAGGAGAGAGCAGAAGAAGGGAGCTCTCTCCCCAACCAGATGACTGATGTGTGTGTGTGCATGTGTCTGAGTGTCTGGGAGAATGTAAACACTGAAAAGTGTGACAAAGAGTTTTTGGAAACTCAGTTCTGGCCTGCCGTACTTCTGTGCTCCACCCACCCACTCAAAGTTCTACACACACGTTGGTGGAGTCCAGTTATAATCAGCCTTCAATTCACAAAAGCCTGATGCAAGGTGAGGCATTGGGGAAAGCACAAGTGGTGAAGGTGTTGTGTGTGCACGGGGATGTTCACTATTATCCACCAGTGGCTGACCATATTCTATTCTTGGGCCAAAAGCATAGAGTGGTGCTTTAAAGTTTGTGAACCCTTTAGAATTGTCTATATTTTTACATAAATATGACCTAAGACATCATCAGATTTTCACACAAATCCTAAAAGTAGATAAAGAGAACCCAGTTAAACAAATGAGACAAAAATATTATACTTGGTC
>JAPEIY010000020.1:10174420-10186138 GCA_026122135.1 Cathorops aguadulce | reverse complement strand
CTTGTCCATAAATCACTAAATAATCTAGCCCCTCCCTATATTTCTGATCTAATATCTCTTCATAACCCAACCCGTCATTCCTCTAGTAACATGCGCAGATTAATCAACTTAATCTATATTGCACAACAACAAGATTTGGAAAGTATTGTCACCTCATTAGACGCTGAAAAAGCATTTGACAGGGTAAACTGGACATTCTTACTGCACACATTACACAAATTTGGTTTTGGCAGCTCACTTATCCACTGGATTAGAATTTTGTACAGCTCACCAATGGCCACTGTCATTACTAACGGACTAACATCACAGGCTTTCTCTCTGCACAGGGGGATGAGACAAGGATGCCCACTCTCCCCCTCCCTTTTTGCCTTATTCATTGAGCCACTAGCTGCTGCCATACATCAAAATCCCCACATAAAAGGAATTGAGACTCTTAATACCCACCACAAGATTAGCCTATATGCAGACATCTTACTTTTTTTATACCAACCCTCCAGTTCTCTCCCAGAAGCAATCAAAGTCATTGACTCATTCTCTAAACTCTCTGACTATTCAATAAATTGGACTAAATCAACCATCCTACCTATAAACAGTAATAACTGGTATGCAGCAGCTCAATCCCTCCCAACTCTTGTCACCACAAATAACATCAGGTATTTGGGTATAAACATTTTCACCAGTCTGTCAGAGTTGTTCCACCTGAATTTCACCGCGGTTATTAAAACAATAGAGGACGACCTTAAACGGTGGACAAACTCACCACTCTCATTAATAGGCAGAATACCTACTATCAAGATGTTCATATTACCAAAAATAAATTACTTATTCTCAATGATCCAACTATAGCCTAACCTACATATCTTTGGACCAGCCTTGTTGTACTCGAGTCCAGGACTTGGACTCGAGTCCGACTCGTGCCCTAATTTTAAGGATTTAAGGATAGGAGCATTAATGACTCTGGCTTAAACTCGGACTTGTGCATTAACTGTAGTTGGACTCATAAACTGGAGACAAGACTTTGATTTTTTCTTTATTTTTTGTAACATGCCATAATAATTTGGCATAAGTTATTTATATCTACATTAATTTTTGTACTAATTTCATGCAAGAGTGTCACACCTGCACACCTTGGCATGTGCATCAGGTAGACTCTCAGGCACGCTCCGGACAGTGTGTGCACCAAGCAGACTCTTATGCATGTGCTGTTCATGGTTTCAAAGAAAGGCAGCAACAGCCACCATCAAATTAGTCATATCAGACACTCACTGGCCGTGCTATGAAAATTGTGCATGTAGATGCTCATTTAAGTTTCCAAATCTGTAACTGCTTAACTCTTGAATATTTTCTATCATGAATACTATCATGTAACAGTTCCTGATATGGGTGGAGCACAGAAGCATGGCAGGCTGGAGTTGATGTTCACATACACACTCTTTATTGTCCTTATTTTAGCTTTTCAGCTGCATGCACTCAATCACTCATACCGTCACACACACGTATCACACACACATGCGTTGTGGGAGAGACTCTTCTCTGCTGTCCCTCTCCTTTTATGCTCCATCCCTGTAACAAACACACACACACACACACACACACACACATTAATTGACACCAGGTTTAATGACAGCCACTTACCTTCCCCAACCCTGCCCTCCATTCACAAACTGCTGCTTGGCCATACCCCCGTTGCCACATACCCCCACTGCCCAACTCAGGCTGGGAAGCCATCCGGCCTGAAGCAGACCACCACCCCACCACCCCCAGGACCAGGGGCGCCACCACCATCTGCGACCCCGGCCTGTGGACCACCTCGAACTTAAATGGCTGGAGGGCGAGATTGCAACAGGCGATCTGCGCATTGGCATCCTTCATGTGGTGGAGCCACTGGAGGGGCACGTGGTTTGAACAGAGGGTGAAAGGGCACCCCAGCATGTAGTATTGGAGGGCAAGGACTGCCCACTTGATGGCAAGGCACTCTTTTTCAATGGTGCTGTACTTGATTTCACACATCAAGAGTTTACAGCTGATGTGCAGCAAAGGGTGCTCCTCACCCTCCACCTTCTGGGTCAAAACAGCCCCCAGACCTCTGTCCGATGCGTCAGTCTGCAAAATAAAGGGGAGAGAGAAGTCAGGGGAGTGCAAAAGTGGCCCCACACACAGTGCAGCTTTTACCTTAGAGAACACCTGTTGCCACTGCTCCATCCACTGGACCAAATATGGAGCCCCCTTTTTAGTGAGATCGGTTAAAGGAATAATTAGGTATAAAACTATGATAATAGCCAGCCATCCCCAGGAACTGCCTCACCCCCTTTTTGGTCTTGGGCCTTGGGAAGGCCGCAATCACTACAGTCTTGTTATTTGGGGATGCACCTGCCCATGACCCAAGTGGAACCTCAGAGACCATACTTCCACCTGCCCAATTGCACACTTTTTCCGGTTAGCTGTGAGGCCTGCGTGCCTCAGCAACTTTAGAAAGGCCCTCAGATGTTCTAGGTGCCGCGGCCAATCATGGCTGTAGATTATTATATCATCTAGTTATGTGGCCTCGTAGGCACCATAAGGGCAGAGGACCCTGTCCATAAGCTGCTGGAATGTAGCGGGCACCCCAAATAACCCAAAAGGGAGCATAACAAATTGATGTAATCCAAACAGTGTGGAAAAGACCATTTTCTCTTGGGATAGAGGAGTGAAGGGGATTTGCCAATATCCCTTTGTTAGATCCAGTGTCAAATAAAAGTGAGCAGAGCCTGACCGATCGAGCAACTCATCAATGTGAGGCATTGGGTATGCGTCAAATTTAGACACTGCCTTGACCTTTCTATAGTCCACACAGAACTGATCTGGCCAGTCGGTCTTGGGAACCAGGACCACTGGGTTGCTCCAGTCACTGTGGGACTCCTCAATTATGCCCATCTAGAGCATGGCCTTGAGCTCATCCTGAACCACCTTTTTTTGTGTTTGGGTTAGGCAGTAAGGGCCACCACCCCCAGGGGCATCTCAGTGTGGTGTTCTATGAGGTGGGTGTGGCTGGGTAGGGGTGAAAACACGTTGGAAAATTCCTCCTGAAAATTGGCTATCTCTGTGAGTTGAGTCAGTGAGATGTGGTCTCCACAGGGGACTGGAGTCCTTTGAGATGTTACCTTTTTTTACCTCCAGCCCCAGCTCCGCCTTCTCTGGAACTACCGATGCCATGGGGACCCCTCATTTCAGTGTTTTAAAAGGTTGAGGTGGTAGATTTGTAATGCCCCACCCCATCCGTTCACCTCATCTCATAGTCAACATCCCCAACTCGCCATGTGACCTCGATGGGCCCTTGCTACTTAGCAGTTAATTTAGAAATTGATGTGGGCAATAATTTGAGCACTTTGTCTCCCAGCATGAACTCTCTAAGGCACGTGCCCCTGTCATACAGCTGGATTTGACGTTCTTGTACCTGCCACAAATTCTCCTGGGTTAGGTACGTGAGGGTGTGGAGTTTGGTGCTCAAGTCAAGAACATTCTGAATTTCATTTTTGCTAGGTGAAGGTCACTCCTCCCAATTTTCTCATAGCACATCCAAAATGCTATGCGGCTTATGCCCATGTAATACTTCAAATGGAGAAAACCCCATGGAGGCTTGCAGGACCTCTTGTACTGCAAATAACAGGGGCTCGAGCAACTTATCCCAATTACACAGAAATACTGCGGAGAGGCACTGCTTCCGGATATCACATTGCATAGTCCACCAGAACTAAAATAAAGTGATATCCCTGTGCTGACCGATCTAATGGCCCGATGAGATCCATCCCAATTCTTTCAAAAGGGGTCTCAATTAGAGGGAGAGGGTGCAAAGGTGCTTTTGGAGTGGCTGCGGGATTTACTAATTGGCATTCATGGCACTGCACACTACCGACAAACATCTCCGTGAATCCCTGGCCAATAGCACCAGGCCATTATTCGGGCTAGTGTTTTATCTTGCCCCAAGTGTCCAGCCATGGGATTAAAGTGAGCCACATGGAATATGAGTTCCCCGCAGCTCTTTGGGATCAACAATTGTGTTATCTGTTCTCCAGTTTGAGTGTCCTGTGTCACTCTGTACAACCTATCCTTAATAATAGTGAAATAGGGGAAGGCCGGTGTTGCACTTGGCTGGAGAGTTTGACCATCAGTTACTTTCACTTGGTCAAACGCATGCCATAGAGTCTCATCTCATGGCTGTTCCAATGGGAAATCCCCAAGAGAGGGAGGAGGGGCAGGGTGCTCCTCACTCCTCGTATAGCCCTGATGTGGTGCTGATGTAGACGGCTCTATAACAGCTTCCCCAGTCAATGCCACACTGTAAGCTTCCTGCAACATATTTATGCAGGACCCACCGCATAAATATGTGCTCCATCAATTCTTTAAACCCTGGCCAAGCAGTTCCCAAAATTAATGAGTGGGTGAGACAAGGGTTAACCACCACCTTAATTCTATGGGTTTGGTCCCAGAATAGAATATGGATGGATACTAGAGGGTAATTGTGAACATCCCAGTGCACACACAACACCTTCACCGTTTGTGCTCTCCCCAATGCCTCACCTTGCACCAGGTGTTGGTGAATTGAGGTCTGGTTACTACTGGAATCCACCAATGCATGATATGTATCCTCTTGAACACTTACTGGTATGTGATACATTCCAGCCTGACTGGGGGCGGTCTCTGGTGTGTCGGGGATCTGGATCACAGCTCCCACCTCCCTTGCGGAGCTCTGAGTTTGGAGATGCTCCAACTCCCTGCTGCACCAGCACACCAGCCCAGGCTTTTCCTCTGCACCAGTGTTATGGGAGTTACTTACCTGAGGAGGAGACAACACAGACACGGAAGAGGGAGATGGGAGGAGACCATGGGTGTGATGGGCCAGCTGGGGAGAAGCCAGACATTGTCTCCATGGTAGAGGAATGGGGTGGGGAGGGGAAAGAGAGACAGGGGGGGGGAGAGAGAGAGAGGAGAAACACCTCACCTGCCTGCTGTTGGAGCCACCTCCAGATGGTCCTCTGCCAGCTCGATGGCTTGTTCTAGCAATGCCAGGTGATGACACTGGACCCATTCCACTATTCCTTCAGGAAGTCGAGAGATGAACTGTTCCACTGCCCCCAGATCGATGATCTCATCAGCGTCACGATCTTCTGCCCTCAGCCACTGCCGGCAGGCATCCTAGAGTTGCTGGCCAAATACAAATGGCCAGCTGACCTCCTCCAATGCCAGCATCTGGAAATGCTGGCGATGTTGTTCTGGGGAGCAGCCAAGCTGCTGCAGGATGGCTTTCTTCAGGTCAGCATAAACCAGTCAGCTGTCAGTAGGGAGCTGCTGTGCTGCAAGCTGCTCCTTGCCAGTCAGGAAAGGGAAGATACCCCCCTGGGGCCACCCCCACATCTCAGCTGCTTATTCGAACAGGTCAAGGAATGCTTCCGGATTGTCCTGTGGGCCCATCTTCATGAGGGTGCTGGCTGCGGTAATGGTCAACACCCCTGCTGATGTGAGCAGATGCTGGAACACCTGGCGATCTTCTTGCTGGGCCAGCATCAAGGCTTCGAAGCATTGCTTTTGTTCCTTTTGGAGGGTGATCAGCACTTGATGCTGGTTCTGCTGGGCAGTAGCAAGGGCAAGGATGAGCTCTTCGAATGGGGAGGACTCCATGGGGTGGTTTCCTTCTGTCCGTCCCTGGTTTCGGTACCATTGTAACAGTTCCTGATGTGGGTGGAGCACAGAAGCACAGCAGATGAGAGTTGATGTTCACATACACACTCTTTTATTGTCCTTAATTTTAGCTTTTCAGCTGCACGCACTCACTCACTCATACTGTCACACACATGCAACACACACACATGCACTGTGGTCAGGGAGAGACTCTTCTCTGCTCTCCCCTTCCTTTTTTGCTCCATCTCTCTAATAAACAAACAGACACATTAATTGACACCAGGCATAATGACTTAGCCACTTACCTTCCCCAACCCTGCCCTCCATTCACAAACTGCCGCTTAGCCACACCCCCGTTGCCACAGATCATTAAAAAGCTTCCAATCTCTGCTTTCCAAAGAAATTTATCTCATTAAGATCTGTTCAGTATTTTGGGAGTAACGCCAGGTTGAAATTGTTACAACAGAGTAAAAACTCTGCTCGCGTGATGTCAGGAAACTGCCGGTGCTTTTTGAGTCACCCAAAAGCAGTCAGGCTTTCTTCTGGCCTGAGTTCCCCAAAAGCATTTCAGCACAAAGTTAATCATTAAATGGTAGAGTGAGCAGCATAATGAACACTCTCTCTCTCCTAGTTAAGGTGCTTGTAGGGTTAAGAGGCTTTTGGGAAATCCACCCCTGATTGGTTTCTGACTGGATTACTTGTGAATATCAATTAGATAACTTTTATAGTGATGTTCTCCAGTTCTCGCTGTTTCTTATGAAGTATTCAGCAAAAATTATCATCAGCTTGTTTTAATGTTATGATTCACAGGAGACTTTGAAGTGAGTTTTCATAGCTTTCCTGACTTTTTTTTTTTTTCAAATTAAACCAATTCATGTAAAGAAATAACTATTTTAGAATATAACTAGTTGTTTTGATGAAAAATATCGAGATCTTAGTGGTCAGAATGATATTTTAAAAAAGCATGTGTCAATTTCAATTCAATTAATTGGAATTGTTTATTAGATGTGGCTCACACAGCTTTTTTCAAGGTTAGCCTTGAAAGTTGTGACTATTAATTGAAATTAAGATTTATATTCTTTCATATAAACACAAGTAGGCCCTACTTTTGAGAAATCCAAAAGCCTACAGAGCACAAAGAGGGTATTATAAATAATCTTTTATTACTTGTTATTTTGCTTGAGAATGGTAGATGTGGATGGCATTCAATGCTTATGCATATTTTATAACTGTATTTTTAATTTGTAATTGTAATTACCATTGATTTCTCCTTCTTTGTGATGTATACATGAGAGTTAAGATCAGCTTTATATTGCACAAATAAAGCCATTTTGTGAAACTTTGAAGAGAGTGTACCAATTTAACATTCTACCTCATTAGCATAATTAATACCTATTAAATACTAATTTGGATAATTGAGTTTTTTAAACTAATTTTTAAACTTTGTATTCAGTATACAACCATCTATGTGCCTGCCAATTTCAAATATCTTGAAAAAAAAGGTTCTTAAAAAAAACAACAACATTTGATCTCATTTGCTAATGAGGTCCATTTTGGACCATGTTATCTTAATACATAATATTACGGCAGTTTTCTAAAAATTAAACTGTTTCTTCAATCTTTTATTGGTAATATCTCAAGAATGGATAAACCTTTTAACTCTTGAAAAAATATGTCGTTCTGTATTCAATGAGAGCAGTTTTAAGCAATTTGGATTGGATTTTCACCTGATATGCCTAGTCAAATGGTGCAGTTGGAGTCTTTTTCTCAGACTCGTCTCAGAGCAATAGTGGATTTTACTCCAGATTTTCTTTAATGACTTGGACTTGACCACTGGGGACTCAAGACTGGACTTGGACTCAAGGTTTAGTGACTCAACTATAAGACTGCTTTGGACTGTGGGGGAAACCAGAGCACCCAGAGGAAAGCCACACAGACACAACTAGAACATGAAAACTCCACACAGAAAGGCCCCTGTCGGCCACTGGGCTTGAACCTAGAACCTTCTTACTGTAAGGCAACAGTGCTAACCACTACACCACCATGCTGCCCCAGTTTTGCACTCAAGTCTCCATCAGTAAACAGTTGATAATTTCAGTAAAATATACTTATTTAGAAATTCATATTTTTAAATTTTACTTCTGGAATTTATATATTTGTGTAAAGTTGTGTCAATATCTATTGTTAAAAGTGCTTAAAAATAAAACTGACTTACATAATAATAATAATAATAATAATTATTATTATTATTATTATTATTATTATTATTATTATTATTATTATTCGGTGGCTTTACAGGGTCTAGCAACAGATGACAAATTACAATTATCACATACAAACATCCTATGCAACAAGTCATACTTGACATAAAAAAACCTTTTATATTGTGTACATTGTGATCCCAGAAAACAGAAGAAGCTAACTGGAGAGGAACTGCTTAATTACTGTGACAGACTGATAGCACTATGAAATAAAGTTGGATTTTGATCTTTTATTTGAAGGAGGAAATAGGTTAATCTAAAGTTTGAGTGGTACACTGAAAATATGTCATACACAAAACTGGGGGAATATAAGTGGATTGAAAACAGAGAACCTTAATAAATGGGCCCAGTATATATGGCGTAAACTGACACATCAATTTAAGGCTTTGTAGGTGTGAATCCTAGCAGCTGAATTTTGGATATTTTACAATCAAGTGAGTGTTCTGACAGGAAGATCAGTGAAAAGACCTTTGCAGTAGTTGAGGTGGAAGATTATAAAGACATAACCGTCATCCTAATAGCTACAATATGAATGATAACCAACACAATTTTTCAGATTTTTAATCAGTTTAAGTACTAATGGTGTTAGTGAAATAATTAACCTTGCGGTCATACTGCTTAATCAAAAAAATTCCATAGTGATTTTTTTTCTTTGTGACCATTTTTCTAAGACTAAAAACTGTAAGCCTCCAAAAACATGACTTTCTTAAACTTTTTGTCTATACAAGCCTTGTTTCACCTGTTGTAGGAAAAAGACTCCAAATATTTTTATTTTATTTATTATATTAATATATATTTATTATATATTTTATTGAACATATTTGTAATGATGATATTTTATTAAATTGATACAAAGTATCAATTTAATAAACTGTCATCTAATATCCTTCAAGGGATATTAAACTATTTGTAATTAGTTAACAGAATGGCCTTAAATTTATTCCTAGTCAGTTATGACCAAATAGACCTGGTTACAGGTCCTGGCATGACCTTTGTTGATGTACCTGACCCTAGGATACTTTGGGTGGCTGTGCCTTCATCAGATATTCAAACAAAGGACTGCTGAAATTTTAGCTTTTATCTGCTGCTTTTTCAGTTTGGGCCAAGGCTATTTTTCTGTTGGCACTGACCTTTCTCTTTCCTGTTCCAAAAGGTTGGTGAACTCATCACTTTTTTTCATGTACTCGCTGTGTTTCTGCTTCTCATCCTCTAGTCTGTAGAGTGTCTGTTTGTGTGCCTGCTCTACTCGCGCCAGTTGTTCCAGCATACATCTGTATGTCTCTTTCTGCTTCTCCACAAGCTTGTCCAACTAAGAAACATAAGCAAATGTAAACACACATTAGTTCATATCACAATAACAAAAATATGGTCTTGTTGGCAAGCACTAAAGACTCTCTGTTCCACAAATATTGCTAGAGGTAAAATACTGTGCACCACATTCATTTCTTTTTGTAAATAATGCATTTGTATTTCTTTTATCATGATACATTTCTGATTTAACATATAAAAAACATCCATGATTCTTCAAAGTTCAAGTAGCTTTCCAATTAGCTAATTCCCTTTACTTTGTTTGAGCACAAGCAACTTTTTCCTCCATTTGTGTTCTATTGGTATTTTTTTGTTGTCAGAAATGAATGAACCTGTGCTACTATTTGGTGTAGTGCAACAGGGACTGTGTCATTTAAAATGAGTCTTTGATGAAACCCACTTCAGTCAATACTGTCTGGCCATGAGTCCCTCTTAGTACATATGTAAAATCAAAACTGTATTTTCATGGCTTTGTGTCAGTAAAATAGGTAAAGCTCTTGGGCATGGGGGAACTCATAAAACTGAGAATATGTTTTTGCAGGTCCACCATGAGCATAAAAATATCAACCGCTTTAATTATGTGATGGATAAAAAATGTTTTGCTTTTCCCCCACCTCTGCAATGGGCTTCTCATAGATGTCTTCCTGCCAGCCATGACTTTTGGCCTGTATTGTGTCTCTCTGCAGGGCCTGAAGGACTTTCGGAGGAGTCACAAAGCCATAATGGGCCTCCAGTAATGCCAAGTCTATCTTTTCTGCCCTCAGCACCGTGATCACCTCATCTCTGGCCTATAATGATAAAGATAATATTCGTGTTGAGTGAAGTTTGAACACCTCAGCTTATAAATACTGAGGTTCTTGAATTATTCAAAGTTATCTATGATATGACCTGTCATGACATTCATAGTCTCCTGTGCTTTATGTTATTCTTTATTTCCCCCCTTTATTTCCCCCAAGATGTCCCTTGTCATGCTCTGCTCTTAAGAGTATGATGAGGTATCCTATTTTATTGACATTCTTTACCAACCAAACCTAACATGTCCATTGCCTGTGATAAAACAGTGAGATTATTTATTGAAATATTAACTCTAATGGGCTCCCATGATATCTTCCATAAAGAAATGCAGTGCAAAACAGAGGTGTTGTGTGTTACTTCATATTTAAGACTTAAATTTCTGATCCACTTAAGAGATCCTGTTCTATGGTCAACGCTTCTATATGTTTGTGGTACTGGGGTATGGCTGAGCATCAGCTGTGAATGGAGGCAGTTTGAAACAGCAAGTAATGCATAATGATTCTCACTTACAGTATGTCTTATTTGGGTCTACTTATTTGGGTCTCTTTGTGTTTTCAATGACTCCCATAACTGGGTAAGAAAGAGAAAGAAAGAGAGCGAGAGAGAGAGCTGGCAGAGTTTTGAGACATGCACGCACATGCCGAGGAGTGTGAACTTGAACTTGATGAAGCGAATGCTGTGGATCCATGAGAGACCTTTTTCTGTTGAATTGTTCTGCTTTGTTAAGTGTGCAGACAGAATAAACCCACATAAGGAGCTCAGCTAAAATTCCACCTGCCCCCCCAAGTCTTCCTCAGCAGCCTCAGACACTGGGTTCTTCAATATTAAAAGGTTCATTCTAAAGTGAACAAAATTTCTGCTTTTTGCTTGTCCAGTCTGACTATTCCTATCTCCATTTACATGAACTGAGGTTCTGACTTTGACTGTATTCTGTTCACTGATACCTGTAGCTCGCCCTCCAGGATGCTCAACAGGAGAAGAAGATCATCATGGGAGAGGTCCCTGTTGTTCCCCAGTGATGTTGTCTGCTCTGTCAGTTCACTGTTTTTGCTGTGTTCCTGGCTGTAACAACTGCTCCTGTGCATTTGCTGTACTGTATTCTTGTTGTCTGGAGGTTCCCTAGAACCTTGGCTAGAACCTCGAAAGCTGGTTGAGGGCTTGTCACACTTGGATTCTCTTTGCTGTGCCTGAGCCTGCACCTGAGATGAAGTCACTGCTGAAATATTTTCCAGACTGTTACTACGGGAACGCATGGCTTCTGGCCTGTCTGGAGAGAACAGATTAGATTAGATAAAACTTTATTGATCCCTTTGGGAGGGTTCCCTCAGGGAAATTAAGATTCCGGCAGCATCATTACAGATAAACAGAGAAAAGAAAATAGAGACAGAGAAAAACTTCTAGATAAATTAAAATAAATTCAGTATTTAAATATACAAATATAAAAGAATAAGATATGGGGAAGGGGTGAGAACTGGGGTTAGGGTAAGTGTGTGTGTGTATGTGGCGGGGAAGCGGGAAAGATATTGCACTTTATATATTGCGCGTCATACTCGAGGCTTTGCATCGTCGCGTGACCACATAGCAACGGTAACTACGCCGCCATGACAGGGGGCATGCTTGTAGGTGGTCTTGCTTCTAGAGTCCCGCCTCTTTTGGGGCGATTTCAGTCACGTTGAAAATCGCCCAAGGGTTCACTCAT
>JAPEIY010000020.1:10121972-10133746 GCA_026122135.1 Cathorops aguadulce | reverse complement strand
GTGTACCCCGCCTTTCGCCCGTAGTCAACTGGGATAGGCTCCAGCTTGCCTGCGACCCTGTAGAACAGGATAAAGCGTCGAGAGATAATGAGATGAGATATTCTTTGTTCTGTGTTTATATTGCATATTTTATGCTGCTTGCATTGTGATTGGAGTTGATTTTAATCTCATTGTACATGTGTATAGTGACAATAAAGGTATTCTATTCTATTCTCGTGACTGAAAGAGTAAGAATGTGAGTATATGTGAGAAGGTGAGCATGAAGATGAGGGAACATGTGTAGACTGGAAGTATGGAAGGGTTGTATGCAGACAGGGAGTGTAAGAGGGTAGTGTGGTAGTACATATGAAAGGGCAGTGCACAAATGGGGAGCGTGTGGAAGGGTAGAGAGGAGCTAGAAAGTACAGAAGGGGAGGGAGTAGACAGGGAGTATGGAAGAGTAGGGTGTAGATAAGGAGCATGGAAGGGAAGTATGCAGAGCTAGGAAATATGAAAGAGTAGTATGCAGGTAGGGAGTGTGAGAGGATAGTGTGGAGCTAGTACATATGAAAGAAAGGGCAATGCGCAGATGGGGAGAGTGTGGAAGGGTAGAGAGGAGCTCGAAAGTATGGAAGGGTAATGTGCAGATAGGAAGCCTGGAAGGGAAATATGTAGATGCAGAGCAAGAAGGTATGAAAGAGTGGCGTGCAAATAGAAAGTGTGGAAGGGTAGGGTGAAGCTAGGAAGTAAGGAAGGGTAATGTGCCGATAGGAAGTATGGAAGGGAAGTGTGCAGACAGGGACTGTGGAAGGGTATTGTGGAGCTACAAAATATAAAAAGGGAGAAAAGCAAGGGGGTATTGAATATTATGAGGTGTTTGGCCGGGTTAGAGTGGGGTGCTGATTTTACATCCTTAAAATATATATACACAGCATTAATAAGATCTAGAATAGAATACGGCAGTGTGGGATATGGATCGGCAGCAAAATCAGTCCTATCACAATTAGATATAATTCAAGCTAGAGCACTAAGAACCTGTTTAGGAGCAATAAAAACAGCACCAGAGTGCTCCCTCCAGGTTGAAGCTGGAGAAATGCCGCTACGGCTCAGGAGAAAACAGCTAATGGCCAACTACTGGATACATTTAAAAGGACACAGTGATGAACATCCAGCAAAGAAAGTTCTGGAGATGTGCTGGGAAAAGGGGAAAGAAAGAAAAAAGTTTTGGGTGGGTCAGTGAGGGACTGGCAGAACAATTAAAAATACAACACATGGAATTCAGCCCAACAGTTCTGGACAAATATACCGAAATGGATGCTACAAGAAACAAATGTAGATTTCAAAATGTGGAACATCAAGGAAAGAAATAAAACAGCAGACCTAGTGCAGGAATTGTATAATTATATGGAGGAAAAGTATAGAGAATATGTGTATACATACACAGATGGATCCAAAGAGCAGGTAGCAGGAGCAACACCAGCAGCAATGGTGGTTCCCAGTTATATTTCAGTATCAAGAAGAACATCGGATCACTTAAGTGTTTATGCAGTGGAGCTATGTGCAATATTGCTAACAGTAGAATGGATGGAGGGTGTGAAGGATAGGAGGATGTATTAAAAACGGAACTACAAATACACATCAGGAAATTTTTATATGAAATACAGTTAAAAACATCCAGGTTATTTAATCAGCGCATTTAGGAATAAAAGGAAATGAAAAAGCAGACAAAGCTGCTAAGGAGGCAATAAAGAAAGGATGTGGAAATGAGAGTAAAATTATCAAAAACGGAAGGGAAAAGAAATAAAAAATGGAAAGAAATAAAAAAAAAATCAGTGGAATCCATACTGGAAGAATCAGAAAAAGGAAGACACTTATGTAAAATACAAAGTATAACAGGAGAGGGAGGATGTTACGGACAAAACAGAACAAGTAATCAAGAGCAGAATGAGAATAGGACACAGCAAACTGAATAGCACACTTAAAGTAATGGGGAAACATCCAACTGGGGAGTGTAGAGAGGAAGACAGTAGAGCATGTAATGGTAGCATGTCCCACATACGGAAGGGAGAGGGAGGGGATGAAGAGGGGGCTGCAGAAGGCAGGAATGAGAGAATGGAATTTTAAAAGCATAGTGGAAGCAGGGAAATCTAAGGAAGGGAGGAAGGCTATTATGAGTTCCCTGGGGTCAACTTGGGTAATTAAAAGAATATAGGGATAGAATAACTAGAAAGGAGTTAAGACCAGTAGATGGCGTAAGACAAGTAGATGACCTTGGGGTTTTTTTTTGTCAAGTTTTTCTGTCCATTTTTTTGTCCCTGTTTTTGCCTGCCTGTTCTTTTGAATTGTGTTTTTGCTACCTCTGCCTGGATTTCCCTTGTCCCTGTGTTCATCAGTTTTTATGAAGATTTTTTTTTGTCCCTGATCGCGTCTACCTGCTCCTCTGTGTTTTTGGCCTCCTGGCCTGTTTTTTGACTACCGATTCTTGCCTGAGCCCTACTGTACCTTTTGCCTTTCTGCCATCTACTTTATTAAAGCAGTTTTCTCTTTACACTGCCTGTTTTCTGAGTCTCCTCACTTCACCTCAGCTCACACTTCACACTTGTGTGAAAATCTGGTGTTTAAGGTCATATGTTGTGTTTAACGTCATATCTGGTGTTTAAGGTCATGCAGAAATATAGAAAATTCCAAAGTGTTCACAAACTTTAAAGCACCACTGTATCTAAAATGAACTCTGATGTTGTAGGAAGGACTGGTCTTTTGGAAAGCAAGAAAAAGCATAACTGCTGCAAAAATCCTGAAAAAGAGTGGGAGCAAGATTGCAACCTTGTTTGACACATCTGTTGTATTTATATGAGAGAAATATTTATGTAACATAAATGTTTGTTTGATACCACTGTTGCATTTATATGGCATAAATGTACACTGTTAATCAAATATACCATGCACTGAGAGGCACCGGCAATTATGGATTTTCTGAGGTGACTGGCATAGTCACATAGTGACTCATGCAGCCCCTCAGAAAATAGTACTGTCCCAAGCACTTCAGAGAATCCATAATTCCCAGTGCCTCTCAGTGCAGGGTATATTTGATTTATATCCCTCATCAAAAAATTCCAAACTAAAAGTTTTAAGATTTAATCTCTGTATAAACTCACTGGATGGCATTGTGATGTCGTGGTTAGCACTGTCGCCTCACAGCAAGAAGGTCCTGGGTTCGAGCCTAGTGGCCGACAAGGACCTTTCTGTGTCGAATTTGCATGTTCTCCCTGTGTCTGCGTGGGTTTCCTCCAGGTGTTCCGGTTTCCACCACAGTCCAAAGACATGCAGGTTAGGCTAATTGGTGGTTCTAAATTGACCGTAGGTGTGAACGTGAGTGTGAATGGTTGTTTGTCTCTATGTGTTAGCCCTGTGATGACCTGGTGACTTGTTAAGGGTGTACCCCGCCTGCTGCCCATAGTCAGCTGGCATAGGCTCCAGCTTGCCTATGACCCTGTACAGGATAAGCGATTACAGATAATGGATGGATGGATAAACTCACTGGAGGCAGCCATGTTTGTTGCTTACTTCACACGACCTTTGACCTGTGCAATGTACCATTCTATTACCTGCCTCACTAGGCATGATCATGATACGTAGATCTACACACACAGAAATGCTCGCAGAGGCACAGCTGTGGCTTGAGTCTGCTGTAAAGCTTGAAATCATGATGTCAGTTTATGGTATATCCAGGATACATCATGACTGACTCACACCATATCCATTTTTAAAACTTTTGACATCACGAGGTACATTGCTTAATCAATGATGGAACTATTTTATGTCATGTGAACCATCCTTGGTCAATCCCCACATGGGGATTTTTTTGATGAGGGATATAAAAGGGATTATTATATGGAACTAATGGGCCTATCCTGAGGTCCATACAGACATGGATTGCTAAGGCTAGTGCCCAGCCTCACTAATGTTCTTGTGAATAAAAGGGAACAAATCCTCACAGGAACACTCCAAATTCCCAGTGGAAAGCCTTTGATGCTGTTATAACCGCAAAGGGGCCAACTGCATATTAATGCCATGCCTTTAGACTAGTATGTTCAACAAACATATAGAGATATCATGATCAGGTGTCCACATACTCTTAGGCATATCGTGTGTCCATCACTTATGAGATTAGTTTAAGTCAAATATAAAATTATCTAGTGTGTTTTTCAATGTTGTTACTCATTTCAAGCTTTACATTTTCTTATTCTATTGGCAGATACTTTTGCTTTTTTTTATAGTAACAAATGTTTAAAATTAGACAAAACATATCTGCCACTAGAACATGATTATTTCAAGCTTGCAGTTGTTACAAATGTTAAGAAATATCTCATATATCTTTCATTTGTTCTGTTCTTTTAACAAGAAATATTACATAAATTCAACTATATTCAAGATGTTTTACTTGCTAATACATTACCCCCTGGTGATAATAATAATCTAATGCTATGCACGACCAGGGTCTCTGGGGAATGGGGAGTGGTTTTAGAAGAACTGGAGATAACTGTTGGGAGCTGTCCATTCAAGTTGGCTTTGTCAGCTGAAGTGAGAAAGCCACAGTGCATCCAAATTTAAACAAACATATGTATGCAAAAAAAAGCAGCAAGAGTGTGCATAAATGTTATAACAGTTTATAGCTACATGATTTACATGATTTATAGTTACATGTTTATAGCTACATGAAGTGAAAGACATTCTATGTGCAAAAATGTGTTACCACACTACAACCCCAACTACAAAAAAAAGTTGGGACACTGTGTAAAACATAAATAAAAACAATGCGATGATTTGCATCATTGAAAATAGTATAAAGACAACATATCAAATGTTGAAAGTGAGAAATTTTATTGTTTTTTGAAAAATATATGCCCAGTTTGAATTTGATGCCAGAAACATGCTTCAAAAAAGTTAGGATAGGGGCATGTTTACCACCATGTTGCATCATCTCTACTTTTAACAACACTGTATAAATGTTTGGGAACTGAGGAGATCAATTACTGTAGTTTTGAAACTGAAATGGTGTCTCATTCTTGCCCAATATACAGTTTCATTTGCCCAACATTTCAGAGTCTCCTTTGTCATATTTCACACGTTGTAATGCTCCAAATATTTTCAATGGGAGACAGGTCTGGACTGCAGGCAGGCCAGTTTAGCAACCAGTCTCTTTTGCTATGGAGCCATGCAATTGCGCAGAATGCATTTGCCACTGTCTTGCAAGGCCTTCCCTGAAAAAGATGTCATCTGGACAGCAACATGTTGCTCCAAAATCTGTATCAGAAAAACAGATGTGCATGCGACCTGTGGCAGTGTGCGCTAATGCACCCCAATACTATCACAGATGCTGACTTTTGAAGTGTGTTCTGACAACAAGTCACATGGTTCCTCTCCTCTTTAGCCTGGAGGATGCGGTGTCCATGAGTTCCAAAAAGAATTTTAAATTTCGATTTATTAGACCACAGGAGTTTTTAAACTTTGCCTCAGGCCATTGTCGTTTCTGGATATTGATAATATATTATTTTAACTTGCATTTGTGGATGCAATGACAAAATGTTTGCAAAGATGGTTTTCAGAAGTGTTCCTGAGCCGATGCAGCGATTTCCTCTACAGAATTGTGTCTGTTTTTCATGCAGTGTTCCTTGAGGGCATCCAATATTGGCTTTGTCAGCCTTGTCCCTTGCATACAGAGATTTCTCTGGATTCTCTGAATCTTTGAATAATATTATGTACCATAGATGATGTGAGCCCCAAATTCTTTGCAATGTTACATTGAGCAAAGTTATTCTTAAATTGTTGCACTATTTGCCCTTTCACAGAGTGGTGAACCCCTCCCATCTTTACTTCTGAGAGACTCAGTCTCCCTTGGATGCTTTTCTTTTACCCAATCATGTTACTGACCAGTTACCAATTAACCTAATTTGTTTTTAACATTACATAGCATTTCCAATCTTTTGTTGCCCCATCCTAACTTTTTTGAAGCCTGTTGCTAGCGATAAATTCAAAATGACCATATATATATTTTTTAAAAGTAAGATCTCAGTTTCAACCTTTGATATGTTGTCTTTGTACTATTTTTAATGAAATATATGGTTTCTGTGATTTGCAAATAATTGCATTCTGTTTTTATTTACATTTTACACAACGTCCCAACTTTTTAGAATAGGGGTTATATATGCAAAAGCACATTCCCATGCTACATGCATAACTGAATTTACATACTACCTGCAAAAATGCAGTCCCCTGCTCAATGCCAAAATTAATTTGCATACTACCTGCAAAGGCATTTACACACTCCAAGCACAAATTAAAAATAGAAAACAACAAAGCTTATGTACATTTCAAGGACAGAATCCAGTCAATGTTGGAATGCTTGCTGCAAGGTGAGGAATTTGAGGGTGTTTCAGAGAAAGACAAGCTTTCTGGCAATACAAGTTAATTCACCTATACTTGCTGACTGACAGCATACAGGCAACTCCAGACCAATAGGTGCATGCATAAAAGTGGCGGTTGAGTTTATGCATTGTTGTAGGTCTGTCTCTGAATGGTCAGTCTTGGCAGGTGAGGTCTCATTTGAATCCGAAAAGTTTTTTTTTTTATATATTGGCCAATCAGATTAGACTGACATATTAAAATATATATGGTGATTTGTCCTACATACTAAATTTTAATTTAGTAAGTGGTTTATTCTAACTTTGTAAGTAGGCTAATTACTAAATTCCAGAGATGTGGACACTAAAAAACAATGCATTTGGAAGATGTTATCTGAAACTAAATGTGGAATTTTGTTTATACTTACTGAAAGTGTTCAATAAGTAGATTTTCATTCTGCTGGTGGAATGGAACACCAGTAGACTAGGAGAAAGGGTGGAGCACCATAAAACACCTTTCACAAGGTGTGGAATCCTATTTTGAATTATATAAAAGGGCCAGTCCAGCTGTATACTGTTCCCTAGCCAATACTAATCCTGCCCATACAATTTCAATCAGCATAAGCATTTTCACATGACATATGATGCCAACGGTGGCACAGTGGTGTAGTGCTTAGCGCTGTCGCCTCACAGCAAGAAAGTTCTCTGTTCGAGCCCAGTGGCCAACAGGGGCCTTTCTGTGTGGAGTTTGCAAGTACTCCCTGTGTCTGTGTGGGTTTCCTCTGGGAACTCTGGTTTTCCCCCACAGTCCAAAGATATGCAGGTTAGGTTCATTGGTGACTCTAAATTGACCATAGGTGAGAGTGTGAATGGTTGTTTGTCTCAGTGTGTCAGCCCAGTGATGACCTGGCGACTTGTCCAGGGTGTACCCTGCCTTACACCCAAGCTGGGATAGGCTCCAGCTTGCCCGCGACCCTGCACAGGATAAGCAGTTACAGATAATAGATGTATGGATATGTTGCCTACTACCTATCTAAAGTCTATCCAGAAGAATATACTCATCTATGATTTCAATCCAATGAAAGAGTGATGACTTTCATTAGAGGACATTATTACCCAGAAGAACTGCTCTTAAATATGAGTAATTTCTAATAAATTAAATAGGAACCTGAACTCCATTCTGTAAAAAAACAACAAACAAACATAAAACTATGAGAAACAAAGTATTCTGTATTGAATAGCAATTAAATACTATGACACATTGAAGAAGCCTTGTATATTTGTGTGCTTAAAACATTTTTAACAAGGTTTTTTCAGACTGGATGGTTAAATCACCACACTTTTAGTGAGCAGTTTAAATAGCAATTGATATTAAAATCTAATTAAGAAAAATCACATAAGGGAGAGTTATTACACTGAATATCAGTACAGTAAACCAGATCATTACAGCCATGCTAATATTAGTACAACAGCAAGACCTTGAGTGTGATATTGCTTTGATTGTTATGATCCCAGCTATACCTCATGCTTTTCCCTCTTCTATCATCCTCTTTCGTTTGTGTGTGTGTGCGCATGTGTGTTTGTAATAACATTGTGGACGTGGATTCCCTTTTGTTCTCTGGGGCTTCCTGATGACAGCATACCTGTTCATCATTTCCCTTGCAATATAAAGACCCTCCATTGCTAGATTGTTGCATTCAGCCTGAGTGGAGTGCTCCATCCACTGCTGGCTAAGTGACTAAATATCACACTCCCACCAAGGCAATCTAAGTTCTAGTCCCCTTCGAGGTATACTATCTCTCATTCTGCTTTCATTACACTCTCTTTTCTGCCTAAAGTACTGAACATCAGTAAACCTGTTTAAGCGTATTTCACCTGTTGTGTTGGTGTCTTACATTCCAGTTAAAGGTGCTTCTGGCATAAAACTGACATCCTTTCGACTGTTTCTTCCTCATCTGATGAGATTTTATATATATAAGTCTTCCTTATTTGTATTCCTTTTTTAATTCTTTTGAATTCCTTTTGAAATTATAACATCTGTCTTAGAACTTTTTGACTTACCCTTGTGTGTGTGCGCGTGTGTATACTCTCTCTCTCTCTCTATATATATATATATATATATATATCCCCCCCCAAAAAAAAAAAAAATTAGAGATGAATACTTTTGACTCCTGTTCAAAAGCTGCTCGTGGAACCTTCAGAAGCCTATACGTCCAGGAGAAGCATCTAATATAGAACTAATACAGCTATACAACACTAGCTATCTAAGATACAGAATCTAATCTTGGTGTGCACAATGTGACATTTGAGTGGAAAATAGGCAAGTGTCATTACATGTGTGCTAGACTTCTAAAGCCAAGTTTTATGTGCTTTGCTGGAGCAATTATGTGCAAATGTCAAGCTTATCTCTCAAAACTAAAGGATTATTATGTATGCATGTGTAAATAACAAAAGAACATAAGGCAGAGAAACATAAAAGCAGAGTTCATCTGCTTTATGTTTAATTGACCCACTTTATTCACAGACACAGTATTAGCCCTCATCACAACTATTTCACTCCTATAAATAGAGCCTTTTTCGTAGGGCCTACTCCAATGGCTTTCCTCCAGGAAACAGGATCCCTGATCTAAAACTGTGCTTCACACGCACAGAGTATGCTGTGTGCACTTGCCTCTGATGCCAGTGCTCTACTCTGCACTAGCTAACCCAGATCTAGAAAAAGAGAACACAATTGATTGATATTTTTGGGACCAGTATTTTGCAAATACATATGGGCTGAGATGCATCTGATGCCCTCAAATTATAGCCTGTTATATCTGGGCTGTGCCTATAATGGCAGCAGTACTGGCATATTGTTTATTAAACATGACAATGTAATGTTTATCAAAAATTTACAGTTTATTATATACTATGCAACAATTTCTTAATAACCAAAAGTTGTCAGATTTATTTATTTATTTATTTGCTTGCTTGCTTGCTTCAATTTATTGCTAGATAAGTAGTAAAGCAGTTGGACCACAGACATTCAAGCAATATAGAAGGCCATTTAAAAAAAAAATGTTTTGATTAAAAAACAATAATAAATAAAATAAATTGAGTTTAGGTGCTTTGCTATATTCTGGTTTCATCATAAGAATGACACACACTAATGTTGCAATGAAAAGTCACAATAATCGTACTTTCATAGACAACTCTGACCAAGCCTGATTGTCCCAAATTTATAGACAACAATTTCTACAGATTCATTCATTCATTTCAGTAACTGCTTTATTTCTGGTCATTGTCATGGTGGTCCCAGAGCCGATGGGCAGAAGATGGGAATATAACCTAAATATGACACCAGTCGACTGCAGATCACCACGCACATACATTTCACACATAATTCAACTTATAGACAATTAAGCATAGACAAATCAATCTATTGCACAAATTTAGAGCAAAAGACCAATAGCCATGACAAAAGGGTGGTTGAGAGGCCCGGACTATACAGCACTCTTCAATCCAAGATATGTGTACATTGTATGTTTGTACAGTGCCTCAGTAGGGCAGAAAATACTATGAGTGATTTTACTCCCACAACGCAAGCAACCCTTTTTATTTGCAATTAATTTGAATGTTTGTAAAGACAGTTTCTACAACTACATCATTAGATTCACTACAGCTAGTAAAATTATCAGCCCATGAATCGAAACATTGTCTACAGTAAGCATGCATCATTTACTGGGCTCATTCATAGCATAATCAAATTACAAACTGTGTCACTTCCAAACAGTCTCTAATGCTAATATACTTTCATTAAAACCCACAGTTTGACTCTGACTCAGACTGATGTATATGCAGCCAATGTTTTTTTTGTATATTATATACACTGTGATACATTGATAGCAACAGTTTGTTGTGCGGTTCCTCTATCTGTGAAAGTTGTAACTAAATTACAGTGGTGATCAAAAGCATGTCTACAATTTTAAATGTCTGCTTTGTACATTATGTGGTGTAGTGACATAAATACGCTTAGTGAATGATTCACTGAACATTTGCTGGAAACATAAGCAAAGACGTGTAAATAGGTATGTATAAAGCAGCTTATTAACTAATTTGATTTAATCTTTTTTCTATAATTGAATTACAATGTATTATAATAATAGCCACTAAGTTTTCATAATTGCTGACCAGGAGTACACTGGGCAGATTAACTGGAAGTGGAATGTGCCTTGGCTTGTATGTCAGTTCTATATAGACAAAATAACCTGATTCTTGTTGAGATAAATCAGTCACAAGTTTCTAAGGCTGGCTAATGAAACATGACACTTATACTCACTCCCCCACCTTACACAGTATGTAGGTCTATGTGAGATTTAAAAAAAAAATCAGCTCAACCAATATTATAATTACAGGAAATATCAGGTTTAGCCATTGAAGCAATATTACTTTTAAGTCAGAAAATCCACTTTTCTTATGATGAATGAATGATCAATATACTGTTATTTAAAAGTAATTTATTATTAGCTTGAATTTCTTGATAAATAATCACAATCATAAGTGTGACTCTACAGTTTAATTCAAACATGAAAAAGTAATGTTGCATAAACATAAAACAATTTCTGCAACCATAGCAATGTCATGAAGAATTTAGCCTGGCACAGTTAGCTTGATTTAGTTCTGTTAGTGCTGATCTATCCAGTGTATCTCTTGTAATATTATAAAAGTCAATCTTACCACTTTGCATCAAGAGCATCAAATAATTCCTGGCTGCTGAAGTTGTAGTTCGTATACTACACATATGATCTATTCCAGTATGAAGTGTTACAAACTTCTTACTGCTTCCTCTGTTCATCTGCTCTTCTTTCTGTCCCTTCCTCAGACTGCCTCTTAAAGATAGAGCGGGAGTTAGGATCCTGGTGGTATGAAAGGATTAGCCAAAATACAAAATAAAAGAAATAAAATAAAATAATGGAAAATAGGTTATTTAAAAAAGGCACAGAAGAAGAAAGGATCGCCAAGTGATGAAGCGAGAGAGCAGATCAAGAGAATTGAGCCCCTATATATAACACATGCCACTATATTTAACAGACCCTCTATGTTCTCTTGTGCATGCATGCATGCACACACCCTTTAAGCATTATTTTTCATGATTTTAACTTTTTAAGACAATCTTATAAAAATATGAAATTTTATATTAGCAATCATATTGTATTTCTTCATAAACATGTGGAAAAATACAACCCCGATTCCAAAAAAGGTGGAACAAAGAACAAATTGTAAATAAAAACAGAATGCAATAATTTACAAATCTCAAAAACTGATATTGTATTCACAGTAGAACATAGACAACATATCAAATGTCGAAAGTGAGACATTTTGAAATTTCATGCCAAATATTGGCTCATTTGAAAT
>JAPEIY010000020.1:9768372-9785117 GCA_026122135.1 Cathorops aguadulce | reverse complement strand
TAACCTAGCTCTCATCCACACATGCACATATACACACTTATTTCCTATCATTACTCTTACAATACCCCCCCACACACACACACCTCAGCCACCTCACAACTTGCTATGCAATAATTTAATTTAATAACCTGGAATATTTCCTCATAAAAAATAATACTGCGCATACAGCCTAAAAAACATGAAGCTCAGAAGACCCCCCCCCACACACACACACACTACTTACTGTTGAGCAATCTAATAGACCAAGGAACCACTGAAAATTTAAACCTATTTGTCTTACAATTTGGGATCCTATATCTTCTACCTGATGGTAACATTTCATATTCGCCATGCAAGATATGTTCCTGATCCTCTGCTATTATCTGTCCCTGCCTCCTCACTGCTTCATCAAATAAAACCTGAAGTGACGTGGGAGGGGGCATGCCCATAATTTTCCCTGCTCTTTTTATGAGGGTTTGTAGTTGGGCCTTCAATTTAACAGACAAGTTCCCAAACCATACTGTGATGCCATATCTAATAATGGATTCAATTGAAGCTCTGTAAAAAGCCATCATTATGTCTTTGTCGATCCCAAACACTCTCAGTCTTCTCAAAAAATGAAGACGCTGACTGATCCTTGAACATAGAAACTCAACCTGCTGGCCCCATTTTAGGTCAGAGTCAAATAAAACGCCTAGATATTTGTATGTGGCTACCTGTTCCACCGCCTCCCCATTCAAAGTCACCAAAGTATGATTTCCTATAGATCTTGGGTCGAAGATTATTTCTTTTGTTTTAGTCACATTTAAGACCAATTTATTAGACTCACACCACCTCACCACCCTGTCTATTTCTGCCTGATAGCCAGAGGTATCAGAGTCCTCCATTAAAAGACTCAGAACTGCTGTATCATCTGAGAACTTAATTATATAATTGTTTTGATGGTAATTTCTGCATTCATTAGTATACAAGGTAAACAATAACGGGGAACTCACACAGCCTTGTGGGACTCCAGTATTGATTGTCAAAGAGTCTGATAGTGTGGAGTTAATCCTTACTTGCTGTGTTCTCTCCATGAGAAAAGCCTCATACCATTTTATTATTGTTGGGTTCACCTCCATTCGTTTTAAAGTATCTAACAAAAGGTTTGGTATAATGGTGTTAAAAGCTGAACTAAAATCCATAAAAAGCAATCTGGCGTATGCCTTGCTATTTTCCAAGTGCTTCAGAATAAGATGGGATGTGGTGCATAGAGCATCCCCCGTGCTTCTCCTGTCTTTGTATGCAAATTGATAGGGATCAAGGAGATTTTGGACTTGTGCTCTTAATTTGCCCAACATCACACGCTCAAAAGATTTCATTATAACTGAAGTTAGTGCTACTGGTCTAAAATCATTGTTTTCCCTTGGGCAGGGTTTTTTTGGAACAGGAATTATTATAGACTTTTTCCATTCAGTGGGTATGGTGTGTGTATCAACAGAGAGCTGAAACACCGGGCACCAGGCCGCCGAAAGTTCCCAAGCAAAATCGTGCAAAATTAGTGGGGAGATCCTGTCTGGTCCACTAGCTTTCCTGATGTGCAAGGCCCTAAAAGCTTTCATTACAGTGGATGTGTCAATGATAATTCTGTCATCAACACCACAGACCACATTTACTGGGGGGGATGGGGGCCCGCCAGTGTCAAATCTTTTATAAAACATATTCAAATCATTTGCACGCTCTTTTTCATTGTACACACTGAGTGCTCTCTCCTTGTTGTTTAGATTTGTCATGTCCTTTATACGTTCCCACATATTTTTTGTGTCCTTAGCGAGAAACGCTTCTTTGATCTTTATTCTATGCTGGTCCCGTGCAGCCCTTAGTTTCCATTTCAGTTCTTTTTGGACAGTCTTTAGTTCCACGGTGTTATTATTCCGAAAGGCTCGCCTTTTTCTCTTAATACAATCCTTTATGTCAGATGTAACATAGTCTTTATGATTTGGATATATTTTAATGGTTTTCTTAGGCACCACCGTGTCGACACAAAAATGAATGTAATCGGTTATCACATCCACCATACGATCCAGTTCGTTTTCCTGGTGAAAGACCTCCCAATCCGTCGCAAAGAAACAGCCGCTCAGTTCCTCCCTATACGGATCCGCCCACACACTGACAGTTTTTGTTACAGGTTTACTCTTTTTAATAGCTGGCTTGAACGCAGGGATTAGTTGAATGGTGTTGTGGTCGGAGTTCGAGAGTGGAGGTCTAATTTTGGCCACATATGCATTCTCGACGTTACCATAACACTTGTCCAAGATCCTATTTTTCCGTGTGCTGTTTTTGACGTACTGCTGAAACCCCGGCAAAGCGCTGTTTGGGTTGCAGTGATTAAAGTCTCCCAAAACGAACATTGGTGCGTCGGGTTTATTTAGCAATTGCTGGTGAACACAGTCTGCAATGCGCGACGCCGCTTTCCCCGCATTACCACTTGGTGGTATGTAAACTACACACACAAAGATGTTCCCAAAGTCCCTCGGTAAATAGAAAGGTCTTAAACTTAAGCACAGCAGTTCGAGGTCAGGTGAGCACACCTTGTCTTTAACGGCATAGTTTGTACACCAGGAATCCTTGAGGTAGATACAAACACCACCTCCCCTCCGTTTCCCCGAGCTACCGTCTCTGTCCAACCTGACGTTTGTAAACCCCTGTACCTGGGTGAGTTGATCAGGGAAGTCCTCCTGGAACCAGGTTTCCGTGAATGCCATCACGCAGGCCTCTCGATACTCATGGCAAATCCTGGTATTAAGGCGCAGTTCATCCAGTTTATTCCTCAAAGAACGTACGTTACTAAAAATGATTGAAGCCAGGGGCGGTCTGTCTGGCCGCCGTCGAAGACGTTGACGGATGCCACCTCTTCTACCCCTCTTACGCGGCCTCTTTTTGTCCCCCTGCCGCACCAGGCAACTGGGGACATTTTCTAAAATATCACGCGTCGGCGTAGCTCTCGGACGCAGTGATAGGAGTAGGTCTCTCCCGTAACGTAGCACCTGTTCACCTGCGCCAGGTGACTTGATGCCTTCGGCGTATTCCGCCCAGACAGTAGCAGTGATGACCAAGATCACCAGGAGTATATTCCAAATAGTCCTCCACATGCTGACCGATTACCGTGAAGACGCAATACACTTGACAAACTTGACAACACGGACCGCAACAAACTTAGGCACACTCAGAACAAACTTAAAACAAACAAACACAGGAGCTCTCGTGCCCGGGTCGCAACAGCGCTGCGCCACTGGAAGTTCTACCTTCGTTTACTTCTAGTACTTCAGAACCAAGTGAATCTTGTCTCATGCACACTTTCACTATCTGTTTGGAGTCAGTTGACATGTCAGATGTGTGTATGACTTGCAGTCTTCAGCAGAGCTCTCCATTCAGCATGGTCTTGAGTTGCTGCCTCCTGCGATATTCCATAGTTTCAAGTCAGCATGGACGGATTCTTTCCAGCTTTTTCGAGGTCGGCCATGGTTGTTCGCACCTTCAACTTCCAAAGTAGTACATCTGTTGATCCAAGAATTACTGTGTTGGACATGTTCAAACCAATGGAGACGATTGCATCTGAGGACAGTGTCAAGGCGATGGAGGTTCAGCATCCGCAGAAGAGATGTGCTAATTCATGTTCCTTTTTTGACATTGCACATCCATAAAAACATGACTCTTTCATTATGCTCAAGCCATTTTTGGTCGTCTCTTCAGAGTGCCCAGCATTCAGAACTGTATAACATGGTGCTACGCACACAACTGCTGTATAGTTGACCACAGGTATGAAGCAAGACAGCTTTGCAGGTTAATAATGGCAGCAGCTCTCTAAACTTTCCCCAAGCAGAATGAGTTCTGATAATCGTTGCCAGTTCACAACCACCTCCTGGGTAGATACCATCACCAAGGTATACGAAGCTATTGACGACCTCTAGTTTGCTACCTGCCAACATTACCTCACTACATGGTCTTGCATCAACTGCAAGCATGCTCCTCTGAGACAATGCTGACACTTGTAATCTGGGTTTTCATCTAACCTCCCCTGCACACCAGAACATCTTTTGTGTACCCACATTTTGCAACCACTATAGAAAATTAAATTATGGCCAACCCCTTTTCTGCACACACCACAAGGGTATTTTCCAGAGAGTCTGTGTTTTTAGGTCATTAACAGAGAACATGAATTTGGTCTTCCCCATGTTGACTTTCAAGCCCTTTTCCTCAAGAGCAACCTTCCAGTGGTTCAGCTTCTCAAGCAGTTCATCCAAGGATTCTGAGACTATGACCAGGTCATCTGCATAAAGCATCTACCAAGGACAATCAACCCCAAAATCTCTCTTGATAAGGCCTCTCACACAATTATAAACAACAGGGGGCACAAAACAGATCCTTGATGGACCCCAACCTTCACCTCGAACTCCTCACTGAGTGAGTTGTTGACCTGCACCTGACTCTTTGCACCACTGTACATGGCTTGTACCAGTTTGACAATCCATTCAGGCATCCCAACCACCCACATCGCCCACCACAGCACTCTTCAGGGAACCCTATCAAACTCCTTTTCAAGGTCTACAAATGCCAAGTACAAAAGTTTTTGCTTGGCAAAATACTTTTTCTTGTAGCTGTCTGAAGATGAAAATAGCATCAGTGGTACCTCGTCCTGGGCAAAACCTAAACTGCATTTCATCAATGTTGACATAACCTCTGATGATTTTCTCCACTACTCTCTCAATGATCTTAAGTACCTGTTCTGTAAGCTTGAGGCCTCTGTAGTTGCCTTGAATCAATGCATCACCTTTACCTTTAAACAGAGTAAGGATTATGCTTTCATTCCAGTCTGTAGGGCTCTTTTCCTCTCTCTCACAATAGCATTGGCCAAATCCGCAACAACTTGGCAACACACCTTGGGGGATGCACACAACATTTAGGCAACAATGCCAGAAGGACCAGCTGCTTTGCCTGTTTTTATTTTCTTCAGTGCATCAAAGGCCATTTTATGAGTGACGTAACATGGTGGTCCAGTAACAGGATCTGCTAGGGGAAGGCTTTGAGACCAAGGAAATTTGATGTTAAGTAGCCGTTCATAGTGTTTCCAGGCCTTCTTTTTAGCATCCTCATAAAATGCCATGTTGCCATCATCAAGAATACATTTCTCACCTACTGCATCTTGGTTCTCTCTGTGCATTTGTTTTGCCACACAGTAGATGCTGTCCATGCCTGAATCTATGCCAGCAAAGGTGATCTCCTTTGGTATTCCTCTTGGCAAAATAAACTGCAGTTCTAGCCCGGTGTTTAGCTACCAGGTAATCCTCTTTGTTGTTCTTCCAGGCTTTCCACAGCTTGCATTTCTCTTTCACTGGGCTGCTGACTCTACCACCCAGTTTGTCTTCTCCATAACCCCTTCTTTGTCCAGCCACAGGTCTTGTCAACAGCATACAGGAGGCTGTCTTTGAGTTCCGTCCATATACTTTCAGCATCACTGCCTACCATGTTAACATGCTCCTGCAAATGGGTCTTAAACTCATTGTGTATGTTGTCCTCTTTCAACTTCCAAACATGCCTTTTAGGCACAAACTCTTTCTGCCAACTCACCGAGTGTGATAGCTCAACACCGCATACCACCAACTTGTGCTGGGTAACACATTCCTCATTTTGAATCACTTTTGCATTGCGCACCAGTTTGAGGTCATGTTGCTTGACCAGGATGTAATCCACTTGACTAAGAGTGCCCCCAGACTCATACATCGCCAGATATCTCTTCATGAAATGGGAGTTGGCTACAACTAGGTTGTTGGCAACAGCAAACTCAAGTAACCTTTCACCCTCTGTATTTTGAGTTTCATAACCCTTTCCTCCATGAACACCATCATATCCAGCAGCCATCATTCCAATGTGTCCATTGAAGTCACTACATTGGAAGAGGATCTCCAAAGCAACCATTTTGGCTACAGTTGCTAGTAGATCTTGGCAGAAAGAGTCTTTATCATTGCTAAGGCCAGCTTGTGGAGTATAGGCTGATATCACGGTCACAGTACATTTTCCAACAATGAGTTTGATGAGCATGATTCACACTTCACATCATAGACATTTTCCACCCACTTTTCAGCAAGTAGAATCCCAACATCATTCTGTGATCATTCTGATGGATGCTCCTCTCCACCGGACTTCCTGAATGCCACAGATGTCAATGTTCTGCTGGGACAACGCTTCCACTACTTCGCCTGATCTCCCTCTCATTGTTCTGATGTTCCATGTGCTAACTCTAAAATTCTGATTTGGTTGTTGACTATTGATCTGACTGGGCCCACATCTAACACCAGTCCTACTGGGAGTGACCCCTTCAACCATATGGTTTCCAGTCCTTCTCTTATGAACTTTACTGATAACTGCCATAAGAAAAAAAATTGAAGCAATATTTTATGGTTGCATGCCCCTTCATAAATGCTGGGTGTGACGACTTTAACAATTTGGTTTCAATGTTGTTTCCTGCTTGGCACCCATGAATCACTACTCTCTCCAGCTCAATACCCCAGCTGGACCTGCCAAGCTCATCAGCGCTTATGCCCCAATGCTGATTTCACCTGCCGATGCCAAAGACAAATTCTACAATGAACTCAACACAGCCATAAGCCAGATCCCTGAGAAAGAGTTCCTGTTCATCCTTGGTGACTTCAATGCCAGAGTGGGTGCCAACTACAACTCCTGGCTTGTATGTCTCAATGTTTGGCACTGGGAGGATGAACGAGAACAGACAGTGCCTGCTGGAACTCTGCTGCCAGCACAACTTGTGTGTCACCAACACCACCTTCAACACCAAACTTCAGCACAGAGTCTCCTGGAGACACCCCCACTCCAAGCACTGGCACCAACTTGACCAGACACCCCAGGCTACCAAACATCAGGCTCACCCACACCTAGCAGAGTGCTGATTGTGATCCTGATCACTCCTTGGTCTGTAGCAAGATCATGCTGCACACAGAGACTGTGCCCCATACTAAAAAGGAGGGCAGACCTCGCATTGACACCAGCAAGACTGCCAACCAAGGAAAGGTTGAGCAATTTGCTGCTGCTCTGGAGAAATCCTTGCCAGGCCCACCATCAGCAAATGCCTGTGACAGATGGGAATATTTCAAAGACACAGTGTATAACACTGTTATGGACACCTTTGGCAGAAAGACCAGCAAATCAGCTAACTGGTTTGAAGCCCACGCTGAAGACCACAGACCTGTCATTGAGGAGAAGAGGAATGCCCTGGCCATGTACAAAGCCATCCCTAGTGAGAGGAATCTGCAAGTCCTTCAGGCTGCCTGCAGCAAAATCCAGCAGACTGCCAGATGTTATGCCAGTGACTATTGGCTACAGCTCTGCTCCAAGATCCAGGTCACAGCAGACACCGGTAACATCAGGGTAACATCAAGCTGGCCCTGGGCCCAACTCAGAAGAAGACCCCCCCACACACACGTCCACCACAGGCGAGATCATCCAGGACTGGACCAAACAGATGGAGTGCTGGGTAGAGCACTACTCCAAGCTCTATGCCAGGGAGAACATGGTCTCAGAAGAAGCTCTGAATGCCATCAAGTGCCTACCCATCCAGGATGAGCTGGACATCAAACCAACAGTCAAAGAGCTGAACAAAGCTCTGGACTCTTTCATCCCCGGCAAAGCACCTGGAAAACACAGCATCCCTGCCAAAGTCCTCAAATGCTGTAGAGAGACCCTCATTACCGAACTACATGAGATCCTGTGCCTCTGCTGGGGAGAAGGTGAAGTATCCCAAGATATGAGAGACGCTAACATTGTCACCCTGTATAAAAACAAAGGCTACAGAAGTGACTGCAATAACTACCGTGGCATCTCTCTCCTCAGCATAATGGGGAAGCTGTTTGCCCGAGTCTCACTGAAGTGACTCCAAGCCCTGGCAGAGAGAGTCTACCCCGAATCTCAGTGTGGCTTCCACACAAACAAGTCCACCATTGATATGGTCTTCTCCCTATGACAACTGCAAGACAAATGCAGAGAGCAGAGGTAGCCACTCATCGCCTTCATTGACTTGACAAAGATCAGCAGGGATGGCCTCTTCAAAATCCTCCCCAAGATAGGATGCCCACCCAGAGTGCTCAGTATTAAGTCCTTCCACAAAAATGAAAGGCACCATTGTCTTTGACGGCTCAACATCCAACTCCTTCAGTATACAGAGCAGGACAAAACAGGGCTGCGTCCTCACGCTGACATTTGGATATTCTTTGCAGTCATGCTGAAGCACGCCTTTGAAAATGCCACAGAAGGTATCTATCTTCACACCAGATCGGACGGGAAGCTCTTTAACCTCTCCAGACTAATAGCCAAGTCCAAAGTCCAGCTGAAATGCCTTCGAGGCTTCCTCTTTGCTGACTATGCTGCAATCACCACCCACTTAGCCAACAACCTTCAGCAACTCATGACCCAGGTCAGCCAGGCCTGCCAAGACTTTGGCTTTACAATCAGCCTGAAGAAGACACAGGTCATGGTGCAAGATGCAGAATTATCCCTGCACATCTGCATCTTAAACCATGAACTGGACATTGTTCACGACTTCGTGTACCTAGGATCCATCATCTCTGACTCCCTCTCTTGACACTGAACACAATAAGTGGATTGGCAAAAGCCTCCACCACCATGGCCAGACTGATGGAGAGTGTGGACGAACAGCAAGGTGACAAGGCACACCAAAGTTCATGTTTACAGTGCTTGTGTTGTGAGCACCCTCCTGCATGGCAGTGAGTCTTGGATCATATGAGCCTGACAGGAACACAAGCTCAATGCCTGCCACATGTGCTGTCTTCAATGCATCCTAGACATCAAGTGGCAGGACAAAGTTCCCAACACCACCATCCTAGCAAGAGCTGGAATTCCTAGCATGTACAGCCTGCTGAAACAAAGAAGCATGTGCTGGCTCGGACACGTTGTGCATATGGATGATGGCTGGATTCCAAAAGACCTCCTGTATGGTGAACTGGCACAGGAAAAACAGCCCATAGGCAGACTCCAGCTGCAATACAAAGACTTTTGCAAAAGAGACTTGAAGGCCTTGAACATCACCACAAACATCTGGGAAACCTTGGCTTCAGTGTGAACAACCTGGAGACAAGAAGTACACAAAGGACTCTCCAGCTTTGAAAAGACACTTGCCCAGCAGTCCAAAGCCAGGAGACAGACACGGAAAGCCTCCAACCAGACTGGCAGACCATCCTCAGTCTTCAACTGCCAACTCTGCCAGAAGGACTGCCATTCCTGCATCAGACTCATTAGTCACACTCGACACTGTTCCTGATCCTGATTGACAACCAGAGTGCAGACCCATAGTCTCCCTAGACTGAAGGATGCCTTCAGAATGCATATTTATAGACAGGTAGTGAATTACAGAGAATGTACTGTATGCACAGTTAGCAGTCATTAACCCATATGTACAGATGTTTATATGTACAGTAAAGTGGCAGTGTGCAGCAGCAGTGTGAACACAGTTGTTTATATGTACAGTAACATTGCATAAGTGGCATAGTTTGTGCAACAATTTAAGTGGTCCATTTTGTACAAGAACTTAATTGTGAAAATGGGAACTTAAAGTATTGAACAGTGCAGGATGAGTGCAATGATGCTAGTAGAATGGTGGTATGGAATATAGCATGGTTACTGCCTCTGTGAAGAAGCTCTTCCTGAACCTGCTGGTGTGGGAGCAGAGACTTTGATACAGTCTGTGGGAGGAAGGAGAAAACTGCATGATTAGGGTGGATGGCATCCTTGATGTTACTCACCTTGCCCGAGCATCGCTTGTGATAAATGTTCTCAGTGGAAGGTAACTAAGTGCTGGTATTCTGTTGGGCAGTTTTCACCACTTGTTGGAATGTGTTATGGTCCAATACAGAGCAGCTGCCATACCATACTGAGATGCAAGTTATGAGTATGTTCCCAATGATACAGTAGTAGAAGTCTACCAGTATCATGGGACAGAGGTGAGTTTTCTTAAGGCTCTGTAGAAAGTAAAGATGCTGTTGTGCCTTTTTTTTATTAGAACAGATGAGTTTGGGGACCAGGAGAGATCATCAGAGATGTGGATACAAAGGAACTTGAAGCTAGACACATGCTCTGCGACAGCCCTGTTGATGAAGATGGGAGTGTTTGCATGGCTCCTTACCTGTCTAAAGTCCACGATGATCTCTTTGGTCTTTTGCATGTTAAGCAACGGATTGTTATTGTCACACCACATGACCAGATGCTGGACCTCATCCCTATAGGCATCATCACCTCTGAGCCGACCCTCCATGGTGGTGTCATCTGTGAACTTGATGATGTTGTTACAGCCATGGACAGGAATGCAGTCATGGGTGAGCAAAGAGAACACAAGAGGGCTCAGCATGCAACCTTGCGGCACCCCAGTGCTCAGAGTTATAGTAGTGAAGGAGAGATTGTCTAACTTAACAGACTGGGGTCTGTTAGTCAGAAAGTCCAGAATCCAGTTGCAAAGGTAATATCAAGGTGGCTAAGCTTGGAGATCAGCTTGGAGGGGATCACATTGCTGCACTGAGATCAGTGAACAGCATTCTGATAGATGGGTTGTGGTAGTCCAGGTGGGTCAGAACAGAGTGGAGTGCCATGGAGATGGTGTCCTTTGTTGACCTGTTGTGGTGGTAAGCAAACTTATGTGGGTCCATTGTGGTAGGTAAACAGGATTTCAAGTGTGTCTTGAAGCACTTTCATAATGATGAGGGTGAGTGCAACAGGATGGAAGTCATTGAGGGCTGTAGCAGTGGAGTGCTTTGGCAGTGGCAAAATGGAGGCAGTCTTGAAGCTGCTGGGGACAACTGCCTGGGCCAGGGACAAGTTGAAAATGTTCATAAAGTCCTCAGCCAACTGCTCTGCACAAGTTCTAAGTACACATCCAGGTACTCTATCAGGACCAGCTGCCTTCTGTACATTCACCCTGCTCAGAGTAGAGAAACCCTCTGAGGTGGAGGAAGTGAGAGGCTCCTCATTGGATGGTGGTTCTACCTTGATGATGACCTCTTTATTTCCCTGATCAAAGTGAGCATAGAAGTAATTGAGCTCATTAGGAAGGGAGACCAAGCTGTTTGGTCGTACACCCAGTTGAAGAGCTGGGTGGTTTGATGTTGACAGTAGTCCATTGCTGGGTGGTTTGATGTTGGTAATATTCTACACCCCTTACCGCATGCACTGGGGATCAGAGTGCTCCTCAACACTGTTTGTAGTTATGTTTAGCCTGGGAGATTCCCCTTCTCATGTTAGCCCTGGCTGAGCAGTAAGGTTCCTGGTCTCCCACTCTGAAGGCTGCATGTCTTGCCTTGAGGTGAACTTCATTCATCCAGCACTTTCAGTCTTTCTGTACAGCCGTTTCAGCACCTAAAGCAAAAGTTTGACAATGAACATTCTGATTAGGAAAGGTTTGTATTTCCTTGTATATTGTCCCTCTGGCCACAAACTTAATATGGTCCAGGACAAAGTTGGTGTTAATCATATTAATCAGAGAGTCTGTGGTGACTTGGGCAGCAAACACATTCCAGTCTATGTACTGGAATTGAATCTGGAGAGTGGAATCAGCACCCTCAAACCAGACCTTGATTGGCCTCGTTGTGGGTTTCACACGTTTGATGACTGGTGTGTACTTGAGGAGCAGGAACAAAGGGAAATGATCAGATTGTTAGAGGTGGGGGAAGGGTGTGACTTTGTAAGCATCAGCTACATTGGTATAAATGATGTGATCCAAAGGGTTTTTTTTTTTTTTTGGTCCCCTTGTGGTGCAGGAGACATTCTAGTGAAACTTTGGAAGTACAGATCAAAGTGCAGTGATTAAAATCCCCAGCAACAATAAAGGCACCATCTGGGTAAATGCTTTGCAACTTGCTAATAGCAGCAGAAAGTTCTTTCATGGCCGCTTTTACATTAGTATCCAGAGGGCCATAAAGTGCAGCAGCAACAATACAAGTAAACTCATATGGTAGGTAGAAGGGTCTGCATTTAACAATCAAGTACTATAAATCAACAAAGCAATGTGTATCAGCAATGGTAGAGTTCATGCACCATATTTTGTTTACATAAATGCATACACCACCACCTTTGCTTTTACCTGAGGTGGCTGCTACTCTGTCAGCCCTAAAAATGGTGCACCCCTCCAAATCCATCATGCTGTTTGGAATGTCATTGCTATGCCATGTTTCCATGAAGAACATCAGACTACAGTCCTTCATTGTGTTGGCATCCAGGTCTTTAGTTCATCCAACTTATTTTCCAGGGACCGCACATTTGTGAGGAAGACGCTAGGTAATGCTGGCCAGTGTGGGTTTAGCATGCAGACATCTGTGCTTATCCCATTTTTGTCTCAATGCTGACGCTGCATACTTCCAGTTGGTATGAATGACTCATTTGGTTTCGGTGTCCTTCTCAGCTCCGGTCACTCTGGCCACAAACTTTGTTTAAATAAATGCAAACAAAACACCTTTGCTTTTACCTGAGGTGGCTGCTATAAAAAAAGTTGATCCAAAATGATGTCTGTATAATTATGATTAATCTCTAGTGTTTTCTGTCATATATGAAGCTCACACGAGCGAATCAAGTGAAAATGTAAGAGATGAGCAGGTAAATAAATACTGTATCACAAAAACTGGTAAGATGCTGAGCCTCACGATGTGAACATGCCTGCATCTTGGTCACAATATGTATATTGTACAATCATTCTTCCCCAGAAAAAGAACAGTTCAAAGAAATCATTAAAAGCCCAATACTGCCATGACTTTCATGTCCATGATGAGTTAATGTAAATGTTTGACTGCAGATGTACATCATGTAAACTACAGGCATCTGTAAACATATTAAATATTTATGTTCATGACAGCACTATCAGAAAAGAGGGAAAAAAAAACCCTGAACTATGCCTTTCGTCAAAGGGTATGTAAGAAAGTCTGTTCTCCCCAAAAAGAATATGGAGACACAACTTAGGTTTGAAAATTGCATCTGACCAACCCATAAAAGTTCTGGAACAATATCCTTTGAACTGATGAGACCAACATGTTTGGTCATCATGTCCACCATGTTTGGTGAAAACTGAACACAGCATATCACCAAAAACATCACATACTAACTGCCAAGCATGGTGATGGATAGATGATGGTTTGTGCTTGTTTTGCAGGCACAGGACCTGGGTAACTTGCAGTCACTGAAATACCACAATGTCAGAATGTGCTTGAGATAAATGTGAGGCTCCAGTAGCTTTAGCTAGACCAAAATTGGGTCAGAGACCAGGACAGTGATCCTAAGCACACCAGCAAGTCAACTTCTGAATGGCTAAAGAAAGGAAACAAAATCAAGACGTTGTAATGGCCATGTCAAAGTCCAGGCCTCAACCCCATTGAGATCTTAAAAGAGCTATGCATAAACGAATTCACTGAAACATCGATGAATGTTGTAAAGAAGAGTGGGCCAGAATTTCTCCAAAACAATATGAGAGAACATGTTGACTTCAAATAATTATCGCTAAAGGTAAACATGTTACTGAACTTGCACTTATTTTTCCCCACCTGGCTCCTGAATGTTGGTTTACTTTTTGGAAAACATGACTACATATTTAAATCTATTTTGTGGTCACCTGAGGTCATTTGTTTGCTTATAGAAGTTGGCGAGGCCCAGAAAATTATTTAGGCCCTGACCAAAAAACAAACAAACTAAAAAAAAAAACGCAACCCCTTTGAATTAAAGGACTTTATTTTTCCATGACTGTAAAATGCTGCGAAATTGACAGCATGTTAGTTTGCATGTTATTCTATAATGGAAATGGCATGTGATAGTAGCTTTCCTAAGTGTTAATGACATGAATCTGGCAGGATATAGTGCAAAAAGTATAAAAAGTGTGCCATAGTTAACATGATCGTATACGGGGTGAGGTAGTATTTATGTACATTATCATAAATGTATAGCCAAATATTTTTTCAAGAGGAACTTTGTATGCTGTGTTTGGTATGTTTATTATTGTTACAGTAGTAGCCTAGTTAGTCTGTGCTAGTGACAGGAAATAAAAAAAGCACATAAATGTTTAAATCTATAACTATATAATTCAAAAAGTAATTTCCACACCATTCATGGTGCATTTGCAGTGCCGAGCTCGGTTCCGTAGCCCTCAGCCTCTATTACATAGCTAGGGTTACAGTGGGGGGCTAGTCCTCTGGGAACCGCAAGAGTTTGACTCCCCACTCGCATCTGTATTGCAGCATGCCTTGCCAGAAGGCACCATTTTTATGATGGTCTTTGGTATGACCCGACCATGAGTAGAACTCACAAGCTCCCGATCGAGGCCACTCGCCGGTAACTATATAATTGGAAGCTGTTAATTTATCATTGTCATAATGGTTTTGGGATTTTTGGTGATGGTATTACTTTGAGTAATTCTCTAATTTTATATTCCTTTAATATTATCTTCCTAATAATTTATTTAATGTTATAAACTCTGAGTAAATATTATATAAATGATATTTAATACATAGGACAGAATATTAAATTTACTCACCTTGTAGTATTGGATAATTTTTTATAATGATACTTATTTACTTTCATTTAATAAAGGGCAAAATAAACCTCAAACTCTGCTGCATTTTAACAGGGTGTACTCTTTTTATATCCACTGTAAGTACATCAGTGTAAAATGGTTGCTATGTAAAGCAACCATTTTACACTGATATACATCTTCACACAGTGAAGATGACTGTGACAATGAAACTTGGCAGAGCCATATTAATGGCTCTAATTAAAGTAATGCTAATTAAAGGCAATGGTAACAGAATCTGACTCATTATGCTCTGTCAAATCTTAGGTGAAAGTATTTGTGTGTGTCTCAGAAGCAGTGGCAATATTCTAGCTGCTTTAAATATGCTTATATTATGTTTTCAGGTCATATCACTTCGCAACCGTATTGATGAGCTGCAGAAGCAGTAAGTAGTTCTAACTCACCAACACAAGCACTTTCCTCATTGTTACTTGATGTATTGGCAATTAAAGCAACTGACTGCCTGTAACAGAATATTCTCACCAACTTTGCTCTATTAACTGATCGAAATAAAAAATGCAGTTTATATTTCATTGGCGATTTTAATAGGAACACCTTTAGCCCTACGTATACTTATCCAAACAATCAATAATGTGGCAGGAATGCAGTGCATAAAATCATGCAGTTTAAAAGATTAATATTTGTCAAATACCACTATGGTTAAAACATGTTCTCAGTGATTGAGTATGGTTGTTGATGTCAGATGGGCTGGTTAGAATATTTTAGAAACTGTTGATCTGGGCTACAGAGTTGACCCAGAATGGGGTACAAAACAAAAACATCCAGTGAGCAGCAGTTCTGTCAGGAAACACCTTGTTAATGAGAGTGGTCAGAGGACAGGTCAGATAACAGGTCTGAGCTGAAAGGAAGGCTATAGTAACTTAAATAACTATTCCTTAGAACTGTGGTGACCAAAAAAAGCATTCCAAAATGCAAACGCATTGGAATCCAACACCTGGTCTTTTTCTAATCTTTAACTTGAAAATTTAAAGTCAGGACAAAAGAAAAAAAAAATTATGTTCAACTTTTCACCCTCACTTTATAAATGGTAGTTATACAAGAGAATTCATTAAGATTGTCCACTGAGAGCATAACCCCTTTCTCTCTATATTCATTTATCATCACAGCTCCAAGAAGGGTGCTGCTGCTCGTCGTAGAAAGTAAATTGTTGATGGAGAAGATTGTACCACTTGAAGCAATGGCCTAATTACTCATCTTCCGCTAACTGTTCTTATCTTCTGACAACTGAATTTTGATTTTGAAACCATGTTAATCTGGGTCCTTTGGCTTCTAACCACTGGAGATGTATAAATAAATTTTTAGATCTCCAACTTTCCATGTTTTTGTGTCATGTCATTTTTCAAATAAATCACATTCTTGTTTATCTGAGTAAACATCTTAACGAATTAAGCTGATGAATTATATTCCAGTTTCCAATGTATGAGGGTCATAGTTAATTGTAGATTAACTCTGGTTGCTAAACATTTCTATCACACATGAAACACACATGAAACATTTAACTGTTCTATTGGAAGGCCTGCCTTCTGATTTATCACACATCAGGTAAATAATGTCAATGGCATACTGTCCCCAACTTGATGAAAATTTTTAATATAAAGTTTTAAAAAGACATGTATTCTCTCACGACAGCTCAAAACTGGTGCTATGATGTCCTTAGATAGTTAGATATTGTAGGCAGAAAGATGCCCACCAACATGACAGAAAAGACAACCAATTTGGATGAAAAATATAACTGAACTGAAATAGTTCAGTGAGGTGAATAGTTTATATACATTGTCATTAAAAATAATATGGATTTTTTATTTTTATTTTGCTGAAACATGATGGGCATACAGTCCTCAGTGTAAATGAGTACACCCCCTTTGAAAAGTAACATTTTAAACAATCTCAATGAACACAATTTTCAAAATGTTGACAAGACAAAGTTTAATATAACATCTGTTTAACTTATGTGAAAGTAAGGTTAATAATAACTTGGATTACAGTTTTTTTCAGTTTTACTCAAATTAGGATGGTGCAAAAATAAGTACACCGCACAACAAAAACTACTACATCTAGTACTTTGGATGGCCTCCATGATTTTTAATGACAGCACCAAGTCTTCTAGGCATGGAATGAACAAGTTGGCGACATTTTGCAACAT
>JAPEIY010000020.1:9498775-9509492 GCA_026122135.1 Cathorops aguadulce | reverse complement strand
GCAAAGAGCTGGTGCTAGCCTGGAACCGGTTTTTCTGGCCCCAGAGCCAATTCTTTGTCAGTGGAAACAGAAAACCCAGTTCCACACTAAGCACTGGCCCCGAACCAGCCCTGGAACTGATTTGGTGGAAAAGGGGCCGCATTTAAGGGGTGAATGCATGAGTTGCTGTAGAGCAAGCTGTACAGTATGTCTGGACTGTGCAAAAATGGGTCACATGATGAAAATGGAGACGAGATAGAAGTGTGTGTGAGAGGAAGAGATGAGGTGTAATGGGCTAAGTCAATAACAAAGTGTGAGCTGGATGTTCAGACATTAGGATGTCCTGGGAAGGGACATGAGGTTTGAGTATTCTGGAAATCTCCTGGGATTTTTCCACACACAAACATCCAACAGTTCTGCAGGTGTAAATGGTTTGTTGATGAGAGAGACAAGAGGACAATGGCCTGACCGACTGCTTCAAGTTGTCCAGAAGGTTGCAGTAACTCGAATCAATTTTGTTGGGTTTTTTTTTGCATATAATTCAAAAATGTTTCTTGGATATTGAAGGCAATTATGTGTAGATTCACAGTGCATAATCCCAATTTGGTTCATGGTTGTAATATGAGAATGTAAAAAGAAAAAAAAGTGACTAAGTATCTGAGACACTGTTTATAGCGTGTGTTTGATTCTCTGCAGTAAGGAGTACGGATACCATCACCCTTCGTCAAAGCATAAGCCTGCCATGTGCTGCGAAATGTATCTGAAGGTTGGTATCTCGTATAAATATATGAGCAAAGAATTAGATATGAAGTAATCATCAGAAAATTAGGAAAATATCCACAAGCCATTTGTGCATGTTAGTGAAACAGAAATGGTTATCTTTGTTAAATATGCTATCATTAAAGGGGTAATCGAGCTTTCCGAATGTGTATCTCTGTGAGAGGCTCAACTTGTTATAAGCCTTCCATTGATTTTATTTTTTTATAAACATCAAATAACTATTTTTGAATCATTCTGTCCATTTATATAACTGTTGCCATGTTCTAGAGAAACACATCACTATACAACCAGCTCCATAATCTCATAACTTGCTCTATGGCCACCTAATAACCATTTTCCTCCAACCATGCTAAAAATGTCATGAACTTGTGACATCCAGTTGCACAACCGTATTATTTGGATAAGAAGCTCTTGGGAAATCTGAACAACCTATCAAAGAGTTTAGTTAATCTTAAAAAATGTCGTCAAAATGATCTGCAAACTTGGAGAAAGGAGGCAGAAGAATGTTTGGGGTGTAGCTACTTGGGGGAAGAACAGTAAGGCATTTGTTGCTTTACGTTCTCAAAATTGAGCTTTTCCCTGCGCTGTCAACAAACAGTCTGTGAGTGCTCACCAGGAAGTAGCCCCAATCTGGCTTCACTCTCCATTCAAACCCATCCACATGGCGCCATCCATTCTTTTTACTGTCAGTGGGTATGAGCTATAGCTAGCTGAAGCTGTCATGAGCAACTAAACATGAATAGCAAAGCTAAACACCTAGTTAGGTGTGTATTAGGATTGAGTCGTTTCCGTAGTCACTACACACTACCTACTTAACCGAGATAGCTAGCACAACACAATGGTGGGCCTCTCAACATTCTTCAAATGACCCCATGTTCACTTTATCACTTGCAGCTTGTCACTTGTGGGTGTGGCTGCCTGTCCGCGGGGTATTGTATCCCCTGCTGGCTGAAAGGCCCAAAGGGGGATTATGTCGTGGCAATGTCCGTCCGTCCCGGGAAGGGCTTTTCTGAAAATCAACTCCTCTCAATTTTTTGAGGAATTTCACGAAACTTGACAAGATTCTTTGTTGTATGTTGGTAATATGCATATTGCAGTTTCATTCAATTCAGTCTCATTTTACCAGAATTATGGCCCTTGGTTACCCAACTTGTACTTTGACAATTTCCTGAGGGTGTATTAAGCACTTACAGCATAGATATAGTTGCCAGCGGGTGATATTGTGCTCTCAGAGCACTCTTGTTTGTTTGCTTGTTTTCGTTTCGATGAAATAGTAGTAGCTACATATAGTTTCTAAAGCTAACCAATGAATGTGCTATTGTATCTTTTTAACCTCTCTTTTGTGTTTGTTTCAGGACTCGGATGAAGAATGCCACAGATATATCGAGAAGCATCAGTTACAAATGGATGCCGAGTTGCAGTGTTAGAGTCCTGTAACACGACGCTCGGTTGGAAAAACAGGCAAAAGAGCATATTAATTTTGTACAAAAACAAATGTTTTACAGCTGCTCTGATCTAAACTCAGTTTTACCTGAGTCCATTCAGCTTTTGGTCTATTGGATTCTTGCTAGCTTGTTGATTTAGCACTGTTTCTTCCTGTTCGCTGTAATAGCCTGAGTTCAGAATGTTCTAGAAAGCTAGCCACTGTTGCTTCAACTGCACACCAACACCAGCCATTAAAACACAGTAAGACTAGCCATGAGGCTAACGATGTTAGCATTTGAGTCTAGCAAGTAGAAATATAACTAGAACTGTTCCTAATTTACAATCTTCTTGTGCTAAAAATCAGTTTACATTCTGTGCATGGTTAGCATAAAATATTTATTGTCTGAAAAACAGACTTTTGAAATTTATGCTAATGTTAATCTGAGCAACTTTTATTAAGCTTAATGATCTGAGCCATGCTAATTCAGGCTGTGTGCTACTGTTTCATTAGCAATAGCACCATGAAGTATTTATTAACGGTATTATTGGCTACACTAGTGATAGCAAATGCAGGCTAGTGGCCATCTTTCAAGGTTTATAGAAAATGAATAGGTTTTGAACTAAGCTGTAGAGGATGCTAGGCTTTGTTTAGCTACAGAATACCAGCGAAGTAATAGTCGTGCTTGCTAGCATGTCATATTTGCATTTACTAACTTGGCCCTGCTGTGTTAGCAGTTTTATCATTCAGAATTTTCTAGAATACAGTTAAAGCATGCAGGATTTCCTTATTGGACTGGAGTTATGGCAATGTTATGTTAAAAACGGACAATTTAATATTAATACACTTCTAAACGAAAGTTCCATGTTTAGAAACCGATGGATTTCAGCTACACTGGTGTGATTTTTTTTTTTTTTTTTTTTTAAGCTTATTTACATTATTGCTCACTTCTGTTCTAAATTGCAAGAACTTCAGGCTGCTGCTTTTTTTTTTTCTTTTTTGACAATTTTGCATTTTCAGGAAAATGGGGAATGGATCCAGCTCTCTGCACACACTCTCTTGTTTGCTAATGAAAATCAGATTGCTTTAATTGTTTTGTTAAGTGATCATCTGGAAATGTACACACTTCTGCAAGGATCTTATTACAAAATGCAGTTATACAGCTGTTATAAGCAACAGACCTGGCTTCTTGTGTATTTATTTGAAGAGGTGTAATATTGAGAGTATGTTGTTGAATAAAAAAAAGTGCCAGTTAAATTAAGAAATAAAATGTGTATATAGTTCTGAGGTCTTGTTTTACATAGAGTATGAATGAATGAATGAATGAACCCTTTATCACTAGTCACAAGTACCAGCAAAATTGACTATCAACCTGTCCTTACATACACACAATTGACAGAGGGGGAGTTGACAGGACAGGAAGACAGGGATGAAAAGGAAAAAAAATACAGAGTAACATGAGAGAGGAGGAGAAAAAAAAAGCAACCCCCATACTATACTCCTCGAGGAGTACAGTGTGGGAACATTAAAAAAAACAACACCTCAGCACATAAGCACAAAATAACATAAGTACACTTTACAACATGAAAACTCGGGATGTGAGGTGGGGAGACAGGAGGTAGAGGCAACCCAGTGCAAGCAAGCAGCTGTCCGCTCCTGCAGCCATGATGGCGCTGGTCACGCACCTGCTTGTCACACTGGGGATAAAAGCGGCGACCGTGGGAAGTGGGGGAAGGAATGCGAGAGCGTCTCACAGCAGTGACCTTCAGGGGGAGATGTTGTTCCAGCCTTGGCCGAGGCCAGTGCTGTCTGAGGGAGCCGAAAGCAGATAAGATTGGGATTGTTTGGTCTTGGGGCGAGTAGACACATTCTTTTACATGACTACTCTGTTTGTCCATTCTGTTCTCTGAATCGATCCATTTTCCTTTGCAAAGCCAAAAGCTTTGAAAATAAAATTGTGTCAATTGCGTTGAGAGACCAATTTATCAATTCCATGATTTTTTAATTTGGAGAGCAGTGCGGAGAGAGTCTCTCAAAAGTATAGACAGTAGACAGATGAGACAAGTGGAGCAAAGCAGGGAAGATAAGGGAGAGGAGAGGGAGAGAAATGCGACCGTCTTCTGTGACAGCACGGAGAGATTGTTCATACATTTACAGAGTGTGATGTATTTCTCAGATGTATTTCTGGGCTTTGTACTATGTATATTAGTCATTATCCATTGTCATTACTCATTGTTTAGGGTGTGGTGGTTGAGTCAGATTCAACCCAAAACCATGATACAAATCAGCCACCAGGCACTAATTACAATTAGTGTTGCTGCACAGTCAGATCAGAGAATGTCTACACCAAAGACTGCTTCCTAACTGCTGAGACAGTGAACACATTGCTGATCCTCTTTTTTGGCTTCAAAGGAGTTTGGACACTAACTGTGTGAGTGTGAATCTGGTAGCATAAGCACTATACTGAGATTAGATGTGCTGAAACAGCCAAAGAAGCACTAGACTGAGAATAGCACATGGTAAGGGGCATAAAATACTTTAACCACAATAGTAATATGTAACTACAGGCCACTAGCCTGTCCAATGGGTCAGGATACGGGAATTTAGAGGAAAATATGCCAAGGAAAACCCATCTGATAAGATGGAGAGAAATATAGTTTATGGAGGGAAGCTGACTCTTGCTCTGGTCAGATTGTGTGGCCAATGTGGCTAAACTGTGGGGAGAGCTAGATTGTTACTCTGAGACATTATTGCTTATCTATGTCTGCTTGTTCTCCAAGAAAACATCTAGGTGATTCTCATTGTCTCTATTCACGAGGGGTTAGACAAAATAGCATGTTACAGTACATAAAAACAACAAAAGTACCATTAGCTTTACTTAAGTAAAGCTAAATATGTAATGTTAGCTATTTAGCAAAGTTTACTACTGGCTGAAATGTGAGTGTGAATGGTTGTTTGTCTCTGTGTCAGCCCTGTGATGACCTGGTGACTTGTCCAGGGTGTACCCTGCCTCTTGCCCATAGTCAGCAGGGATAGGCTCCAGTTTGCCTGCAACCCTGTAGGACAGGATAAGTTGCTACAGATAATGGATGGATACTACTGGCTGAACTATGCATAATATTCTCATCTACAAATAAACCATTTGTTCACAATAAAGTAGTGAAACTGATGGCATCTTATTAGCTAGCCACCTTGCATACTTTAGTTAACAGAGACAACATAATGTCAGACCTGTGTGCTGTGGTGTGTGTATCAGACAGACTTTCGGCTGTGCTTTGGACTCTCGTATGTGCTCCGTTAACAATGTACACTTGCACAAGATTAATGTGCAATCGGTGTGCCTATATAAAGACAGTGTAAACACATGCTCAGTGCTAAGTATTGTGTTATATTGCAAACACATTACCAAGCCTTATCTCCTTGATTGTTCTCCTGGTAGTTCTGCTCCCTGATTTTCTGTTTCCTTGTTTTTTATTGTGCCTTTAGCTGTGATACTTTGTGTCTCGCCTGACCTCTTGCTTCTTCTCCATTTATGGTTTATGCTTGTCAATTTGGATTGTTTGCCTTGTCTTTTTTATTAATAAAACAAACTTCTGTAATTAAATCTGATTCCAACCCATACCTGACAGAATACTTCACCAAACGATAGCAGAAGTTTACCAGCATGCCCTTCCACACCACTTCTGGATTTCCATACCTCAGCCACTAGTCATGTTTTTCCAGCCACTTACTGGAATAGACACCCTGGCAACCTATGGTAGAGAATATCACCCTAGGGGATTCAGCCTGCAGTGTGCCTTTTTTATGCAGATCTAGAAGAGCCCAAGTCTCCAGAACCTGTTGGGGTAAGCTTCATGGTTTCCTGGCTTACAGGACGAGCATGCCAATGGGCCGAGTACCTCATGAGAATAGAACACCATAGTTCCAGAGCTCACAGGCTTTTCAGGTCATACTCTGGTATATTTATGAGGCACTAGAGAAGGAGGACCTCCATGAAAAATTGTGTGTGTGTGTGTGTGTGTGTGTGTGTGGCGGTGGTGGTGGTGTGGGTTATCATGTGGCTGATCATGTGGCTGATGCAGCAACAGCTGAGGAGGCCATCACTCCAGAGCCAGTCACACAACCCATTCCACAGTCAATCCCTTAGCCAGTACCTGAGCCAGAGCCAGCTCCAGACCAAGAGTTAGAGCTAGAGCCAGTGCAAGAGCTGGAGCCTGCATCAGAGCCAAAGCCAGCACCTGAACCAGAACCAAAGCCAGAGTTAGAGCCAGTGCAAGAGCTGGAGCCTGTGTCAGAGCCACAGACAGCATCTGAACCAGAAACAAAGCCAGAGCTAGAGCCAGTGCAAGAGCCAGGGCCTGTATCAGAGCCAGAGCCAGTGCCTGAACCAAAGTCAGAGCCAGTGACTGAACCAGAGCCAGAACTAGGACGAATGCAAGAGTTAGTGCCAGTGTAAGAGTCTGTGCCAGAACCAGTGCCAGAGTCAGAGCCAACACCAGAGCGAGTGCTAGTGCAAGAGCCAGAGCCAGTGCCAGCATAAGAACCAGCACCAGAATCAGAGCTAGAGCCAGTGCCAGCACAAGAGCCAGTGCCAGGATCAATGTCAGAGCCAATGCCTAAGTCAGAGCCAGTGCCACAGCCAGAACAAGTGCTTGAACCAGCGCCAGCTCCAGAACCAGCACAAGTGGACAACGGCGTGGCCTCTGCCCCAGATGGCCATGAAGATGTCATTGCTCCACCAGTGCTCAACTATGAAGACATCATTGTCCCACTGCCTATGAAGATGTCATCACTCTGCTGCTGGTCCCTGACCAGGACAGGAGCAATGTGCAGACAGGGTCCAGTCCCAAGCTTGAGCCCATGTCCAGTCCCAAGCACAAATCCGTAACCAGTCCAGAACCTGAGCCTATTTCCAATCAAGAGCTTGAGTCCATAACCAGTCCAGAAACCATGTACAGTCCAGAACTTGAGCCCCTGTCCAGTCCTATGTCCAGGTCCTGTCCTGAGCTCAAGCCCATGTCCGTATCCAGTCCAGAGTCCAAGTCATGTTCAGAGCTCGAGCCTGTATCCAGTCTAGAGTCCAAGTCATTGTCAGAGCTCAAGCCCATTTCCAGTCCAGAGTCCAAGTCCTGTCCTGAGTCTAAACCCTGACCTGAGCCAAGAATCCAGTGCTACACTGGCTCAGTGAGGTGCACCAATGACATGGCATCCAGTGTCAGACCCTCATTCTGGAGCTAGGGAATATGGATTTAAGCTCCCGGATGGAGATCTTGGGGGGGGGGGGAATCACAAAATATGCCTCATGTGCGTGCAGCTCCGTCAGTGCCATGCTGGCATGCGCGCTCAGAGAAATGTAAACAATCACCAGCAGCACTACCATAAACTCCTGAGGCATGTAATGCATGTGGCACTTTAGCGACATAAACTCCACAGATTCAGAGCAGTTTGGGCTTACCAGGATGCAGTTTGTGCACCAGTTCTTGTTGATATAAGCACAGAAACTTTCACCAAGGCTTTTCTCAGACAGCTGATTGCAGTCGATGCGGAAGAAAAGTAGTCCATCCAGGTAGTACACAGAGTCCGGCATGCTGTCATTCAGCCAGATCTCGGTTAGCAGGAAAGCACAGCAATTCCTATCTCCTTGTGGAAGTTCAGTTTCAGCCTAAACAGGTCGATCTTGTTGTCCAGAGAGCAGACATTAGGCAGGAACAGAGTTGGAAGAGTGGGTCTGTTGTTAGCCCTTAGCCTACCTAGCAGGCTGGATCTCTTCCCCTTTTTCTGCCTCCGGGCACACCATAGTCTCCTTGCATGCTGCTGCTTTGTTTTCCTTCGTCCACTCTCCTTTAGCAGCCCAAAATGTCCTAACACTGCCTTGACGTCTGGTTTTAGTCCCACATTCAGGTTCCCCAGAATAAATAGATCCTGTGCAATATATTTCAGCCTCAGTTTGCTGCACGAGTTAATAGAAAAGATAGGAAGGGGTCGTACGCTAACCGGGAGCCGAGAAGCTGCTGCACCACTACACGCCACCATCTTCCCATTTATAAAGCCCTATCCCACCCCCTTATTTATTTATTTATTTATTTATTTATTTGGAATGTGTTGCAGGCCTGAAATGCAAGAATGGATGTGTATTAACAAATTAAATTAAGTTGACCAGACAAAACATCTCTTATCTCTTATCTCATATCTTCTGTTCATACTATCTGCAATGAAATAAAAGTCAAAGTAAATTTACAAATAACTGCTTTCTTTTTTATTTATATTTTCTGTATTATCACAACTTGTTTTGATTTGGGTTGTAAATTCAAGTACTGCATGATCATACAGGCAGTAAAATTTAATAAGCTTAAGAAGCCTTCCCTGTCCTTTGGACAGATTAGGGTATTTTGAAAATGTCTGGAAAACTGTCTATGTAGTTTCTGATATAGTGTCAGTGATCATATATACTTACATGCAGAGGTCATTAGAACAGCTGGCCATGTATGAATATGGACTGACAAATTCATGGCAGGATTTAAATGGCTCTTTCTGTAAAGATGTACACACCTCCACCACTTTCTGCATTAAAAAGTCCTGCATTACTGGGGCATTTTCTGTGTACCATCCTAATTCATATATGTGAGTATATACAGTACCAGCAAATTATGAGGTTCTTGTGTAGAACAAGGAAATGGGTAGAGAGATGGCACCATTGGACATGTGAGCTGCTGTGGCTCCTCCTCCATCCAACTGTTCCCAAATATGGCAAGATTGTCTGTGAACACACCTGGAGCACCCAAAGCACAATTATTAATCTTACCCAATCACAGTATAAAAAGCACACCAGAATTATTCATACTGTAGCACTAAATCAGAGAATGTGATACAAAACAGAATAAAGGTCATACCAAATAAACCTCATTTATGCAATTATCCAGACAATCAGGTCACAGCAGTACAATACATAAAATCAGACAGATACAGGTCAAGTGCTTAGGTGCATCAAACATTAGAATGGGGGGAAAATGTAATCTTAGTGACTATGACAGTGGAATGCTTTGGTGATTTTGTTAGTACCCGACAGACTTATTATTGCCAGACAGGCTGCTTTGAGTATTTTAGAAACTACCGATTTCCTGGGATTTTCATGCACAACAGTCTCTAGAAGTTACACAGAGGGATAGAGAATTGAGTGCAAAACTGTTCATGACAATCTACCGAACAGCAGTTCTGTGGGAGGAAATGCCATGTTGATGAGGATGAGCAGAGTGGTAAAACACACAAAACATTAAGTCAAATGTATTTGTATAGTGCTTTTAACAACAGACATTGTTGCAAAAAAACTTGCAAAACTTGCAAAAAACAGACATTGTTGCAAAAAACTTGCAAAAAACAGACATTGTTGCAAAAAAACTTGCCAAAGTTTTTCTACTTTGGCAAGGAAAAACTCCCTCAGATAACACAAGAAAGAAATCTTGAGAGGAACCAAACTCAAAAGGGAACCCATTCTCATTTGGATGATAACAGATAGCATGAATATAACTTGTTTCTATAACTGTGTCCTATATAGTCACAAAGTACAATTGTGTAACCAGGAAAGTCATTCTAGTTAGTATTTATTGCTATTCTAAAAGTGTCAGTACTATCGAAGTATCTTCTGCTTATTCACAAGGTATCACCAGGAAACCTGGTCTCTCTTATAGCAAAATTCAACTTAGGGAGAGAAAACAAACAAACAAACCAACCCAAGAATACAATTAGCAAGACTCCAAAAACTAGATGCACCCAGTTTTTACAAGTATTATCTAGAAAGTCATTAAACAATGCTTGCCAAATGGTTAGACAATGCCTCATTCAAAGTTTGATATATCATTCAATTTGATTGCAAAAATACACCAATTAAGGACCTACTGTATTTAAGAAATGGACATGGAGAGAACATGAACACAGACAGTAACCCAAGCTAAGGATTGAACTTGGCACCTTGGGGCTGTGCTGCACCACCATGCTATCCTTATTTCCACTTTATCATCACTTAAAATGCAATTAAAACAAAAAGCGTTTAAAAAAAACATTAAAATGAATGTCAAATTTGTCAATCTACATTTAATATGACTAAAGTTATTAACATACAGCTTCCCCTCAGGTCATTTATACACTCACCAGGCCACTTTATCAGGTACACCCACACACCTGCTGTTTTATGCAGTTACCTAATCAGCCAATCAGTTGACAGCAGCACAGTGCATAAAATCATGCAGATATGAATAAAGAGCTTCAGTTAATGTTCACTTCAAACATCAGACTGGGAAAATTCTGGCATAGGTGTTGGTGCCAGACAGTGATGGGAATAACGGCGTTAGAAATAAACGGCGTTACTAACAGTGTTACTTTTTTTTAGTAATGAGTAATCTAACTAATTACTTTTTACATCGTTATAATGCCATTCCCATTACTTACAATAAAATACTATGCATTACTTTATTAAAGCTGTTTTCATCTTTGAAACTTTGGTCGAGCAAAAACATGGCTGAATCCTGAATGACTCAGTTT